>JBBPBX010013751.1:0-15895 GCA_038048925.1 Garcialebias charrua
TGACTTTCAGAAGAACAAACACTGTTATTCACCCGTCATCTTATCCATCTATGGCCAGCTTTGCGTTGGTCTTTTTTCATTTCCCCACCCTTCCTCTTCTTCTTCTTTTTATCCCAATTGCACTTATGCCTTTATTTTAATTTATTTATTTTCCATCAGAGTGATATAAGGTGAGAGGGTCTAGTTTTATACAATTGCTGGTCCTGTCCTTCGGAATTTTTTGAAACGAAAAATTGCAGATAGAAGGAGCAGAAAAAATACAAAGATTTTGAGTGGAAAATGAATTACTCACTACGGTTTGTGGCGTGGAGGTCAAGTTTAGTTATAGAAAACATATCTGAAATAACACCTGAAATCAAAACTAAATTAAAAGTCCTGTTCAAACAAACTATTCATTCAAGATGAAAACTGCTTTCAGGAATCTACATGCTCTTACACAAATGTGGTTCTAATCAGCCACATGTGGAGGGAGTCATAATCGCTTTAAATATTTTTAATCCCTGCAAAAATACCTGAAGTTAAATAAATTTCTGGACATTTTATGTCATAACATAAATACAATTTTAGAAATGCCTGGTTATTCTAACAATTTGTAACCCTGAGAACAGCTTTACTAACTGTACCACAGTGCCACCCATTAAAAATATAAATCAAGCCACCAACATGTATACCCAGCCAGGTACAGAGGTGTTTCAGAGATTGTGAAGCAAACCAGTTAAACAAATTAGACAAAAATGTTTTATTTACTGAGGAAAATTATTCAATATCACATTATGATAGTCTTTGTGGGCAGCACAGTGGCACAGTTGGTAGAGCTGCCGCCTCTCAGCGAGCAAGTCACCTCGGTTCAAATACATGGGGCCTTTTGGGTGGAGTCTGTATGTTCTCTCCGTGCATGTGAGAATTTCTTTGGATACTCTGGTTTCCTCCCATAGAGCAAAAACATGCATGTTAGACTGATAGGTAACTCCAAAATGTCACTAGGTGAGACAGAGACAGAGTAAATAGTTATATAAATTAATAATTAATAATAATTGCATAAAATAAACTCTGGTCTTTTAGAGTCAATAACTCAATGTTTTTAATGTTTTATTCTAATTTTATTGAATGTATTTTAACATTTTTGTAACATCTGTTGGTTTGGCAATGCTACAGAGGCTCAGAAGAAATCCTTTAGAATTATATTAACCACAAACTGTTAGGGACCACTCTGACCATATGGAAAAAAAATATATATACATGGACAGAGTTATGAGGAAAGCAAACAAGATTATAGCAGACAACACACATCCCCTAAGATCCTCCTTTATTCTCAAGAAACAGGACAACATTGTATTTCACATCACGAGCAATTAAACCATTAAACAATAAAAAGGTATCATGAAATACTGAGCTCAAACTTATTTCCTGTAATGATGGATGTTAATGTCATGTTTGCCTCTATGTGTCCCTGTGATGGACTGGAGACCTGTCCAGGGTGTCCCCCACCTCTCACTTAGTGACTGCTGGATATGGGCACCAGTGACCCGTGACCCAAAAAGGAAGAAGCGGGTAACGATAATGGATGGATAGTCTTTGCTGCGATAATCCATCCCTCCATATAGATGTTTCCTATCAAGATCTTGATTAGACAGCAGCAACTGGAGAAAAGGGCCCATCAGCTACATAGAAAACACGTCTTAGCTCTGAGTTCAGCTCGTGAAAAATTGGAGCAAAAACAAAAGTGTTGTGTTTATAATTTTTATAGTAACAGCACATTAAAAACTTTTCATTTTCACCTAAATGCCTCTGTAGCATAGGCATGTGGGTCCACTTGAACACACAGCATTGTGTGACAGTGTCTTGGCATGTATCTTTCATCAAATACTTTTTGAGAACTACAGTCATTCTGAGGATGATGTCCTTTTTTAAATGCTGCTGTGCACGTGGATTGTATGCCTAGCAGAAATTTCTATCTCCTATGGTCTCTAGCCTGCATAATCATGTCCATACTAATCTAAAAAGCCACACATGTTGCAGCACTATCTATTTAGAAACTAGATTGATTGCATCTTACTTGTTCTCCAAGGAGTTGTGCATGTTTGTGTGTTTGTTTGTGCAACTCTGTGTGAGCAAGTGTTGGTCCTTATCTTCAAATCCTCTGCATTTCAGACCTAGTTTGTGTTTTCAAGGAGATGTTTGTGTGTTTCGCCGAGGTTCTTCTCAGAGTTATACGAAATGGGAAAAAAGGACAGCTATGATCGGGTCAGGGTCATTTCCTCCTCTTAATGGCTAGTAATAGATTATATTACATATATTGTTATTTTATGATTGCCAATCCCTGCAAAACCAGGAATGATAATAATAAAAAAGTATGACAGGAAGATGTTTTTTTTTTTAATAATTAGAGCATTAAGTTCAATAACCTCATTGTATACCTAATACAGCATGTCATTATTATAAAATATGATGGTTGTAAAATTCATGAATATGATTTTATTTTTATATTTTTCCAGACAATTATTTTATTACCGCACTTTTATCATGTAAGAAGTTTGTGGTTTGGGGACATGGGTTTGGTTTCAATGTCCATACTTCATTTCCAGATCATTTTGGTGATTGTCATGAAGCTAGAAGACAACAATAAACGCAGGTAATTTAATACAGCAAATATGCCATGATATCAAACTTCATTATGTTTCATAGTGATGTTCATTTTTCCTGTATCTTATTCAGTACTTTTCTTTACCACAGTCTCGGCTGTCCTACTCTGTCACAGTAGTCCCTTGTAATGACAGTAAAATGAATGGAATAATCAAAAATACACTTCCTGTTTAAACCTAGAGACAAAACGACTTATTATTATTGTTTCCACAGTTAATGTATTTAACATGAAATTGCCTCTGTTTCTCCATTCTAATTTATAATTGTTTTTATATGATTTTATTTTCTCTTCATTCTAAATATTTGAGAAATCAGATGTTGCGATCAGTCAACACAACAATATTTGTTGTTTCAACTCTAAAGTGACATATAATAAGCAGTTAGTTTTATACATGTGTCTCATTACGTACTGCAAACAAATCAATAATACAATTAAATCATAATATAATCCAAAGCACAAAGTACAAATTATGTCTGGCTGCTTATAAACTAACTAACTAACTAAATAAAACTTGGTCAATTTCTCCCTACCAAATCTAAAATGGTGCATTTATTTTCCCAATTCTATATTTCAGAATTTTTGTTTTGTTTTGAATTGACAAGACAATATTAATTTACATCCAAGTTTATTATTAATTTTGTTTAGAATTTTAGAAAATTTTAATTTTATCATTTGGAAGTTAATCAATGTTATAGAAACATTTAGTGTTTGCTTAATTATTATCAAAATTCAAAGTGGATCGTACTTCATATGAAAAAACATTTATTTTCGCATGCAAATTAAGTATATATATATATATATATATATATATATATACATATATATATATATATATATATATATATATATATATATATATATATATATATATATATATATATATATATATATATATATATATATATATATATATATATATATATATATATATATATATATATATATATATATATATATATATATATATATATATATATATATATATATATATATATATATATATATATATATATATATATATATATATATATATATATATATATATATATATATATATATATATATATATATATATATATATATATATATATATATATATATATATATATATATATATATATATATATATATATATATATATATATATATATATATATATAGTAGTCCTCGTGTTACGACGGTCTCGAGTTACATAGCAGGCATAGCAGTGAAAATAAATGTTGAACTGATTAATAATTTGACCTAAAGGCAGCATGTAAAGGGAAAACAGCAGGGGCCCCAGAACTGACCCTTGAGGGACACCACAGGAGACACAGACACTTTGGGAAGTGGCATTGCCAAGACTAACACATTCCAGCCTATTGGAGAGGAAATATTTAAACCAGTCTAGGACAGTGTCACAGAGACCGACCTCCACATGAAGACGGTGGAGGAGGATACTATTGTCCACAGTGTCGAAAGCTGCAGTGAGGTCAAGGAGGACAAGGAGGGAGGGAGAACCAGCGTCAGAAGCCATGAGGACATCATTTGTTACTCTCAGTAATGCAGTCTCAGTACTGTGAGCTGCACGGAAGCCAGACTGAAACTTATCATACAGAGAGTGTTGTTGTAGGTGGATCTGAAGCTGAGTAGCAATTGCTTTTTCCAGCACTTTAGACAGAAATGGGAGGTGTTAAATTAGGTGGTAATTAGAAAGAATGTTGGGATCCAAATTAGATTTTTTTCAGAAGAGGCCTAATGATGGCAGTTTTTGCAGCAGTGGAACATGCCCAGATTGTAGAGACTTATTTATTATTTGTGTGATTAATGGGCTTATTGTGGAGTGATTGGATTTTATGAGATATGAGGGGAAGGGATCCAGGGCTCAGGATGAAGGCTTCATTTTCTTGATGATGGTCTCCACCTCACTCTGAACAACTTCATCAAAGCTGCTCAGGGACCCAGAATGCAGATGGGTATATGTCAAACGAAGATCAGGGAGGTTGTGGAGCTGAGATCTGATAGTGTCAACTTTGTTTTTAAATGATGAGAGGAACAGGTTGCATTTTTTAACAGAGTCCTCGTGAGTTTGTTTAATGGGATTAAACAGATGAGTTATTGTGGAGAAGAGCTGTTTAGAGTTTCCAGGGCAGTTGTTGATGATGTTGGAATAATATTTGGAGCGCGCTTCTTTAAGAGAGTAGGCGTAGGCTTTCTGATGTTCTTTAAATGCCTGCTTATGTACAGAGAGACCAGATGATTTTATACGTCTCTCAATAGCACGGCCAGTTGCCTTCATCTTGCGCAGCTCATCTGTGTACCAGGTGGCTGAACGGGAGAAAGACGCCAGTCTTGTCTTTAAGGGAGCATGTAGGTCCAGAAGCTCCTGGAGAGATTGGTTGTAGTAATCCACAGAGTCATTTGCAGATGAATGATTGACAGCGGTCAGTGAGTGAAGATCAGAGAACAGAACCTCAGGGGAAATGTTTTTAAAGTCCAGGAACTGGATAAGTCGCTTGGGATTTGAAGCAGGCAAAGTTGAAGGCACTTCCAGGGAGATGACACTGTGGTCCGAGACACCCAGGTCATATACAGATAAGTTATTGATGAATACAGTGTCCGTAATCGAGGTGCGACACATCTCGTAGACCAGATAGAAGGGATCGTGTCAGACCTAGCTTGCCGAGAATGAACAGATTTCTTCCGAGAGCCTCTATGGATGTAACGAGGTCTACGCATAATTCCCAGTTGTTTGATGGTGGAAACAGAAGATGAAATGGCGCAGTTGTTAAGTCCAATCATCTGCGAAGCGGAATAGGTCAACATTGAGCCAGCCCAGCTGGGGGAAGCTAGCACAGAGCTAGCCACTAACAGCAGACCCACGGCTACGAAAAACATATCCAAGAAGAAGTGAGATGTAACTTGAATGAGCATAACTTGAAGGGGAGCACATGAGAAAGTCCAGAACAGTCCAGGCGACACAGGAGGTTGACAGAGGCAGTAGGTAAGAGAAACAATAATTGCAGCTACGTAGTTCTCCAAGCAAAGTTTGTGCATAGTTTGTGCTGCCGTGCTGGAGTTGACAGGAGGTTGACAGCCCAAATTCCGGTTAAGAAGTGCTAACTAATGCCCCTTTTCCATTCGCTCGCCGCAGAGCGGATCAGTCTGGTCCGGTCTGGTTCAATTTGGATAGGCTCACATGTAGCTCTGTCTCCATTCACTTCTGTAGCCCTTAGGTGGGCGGGGTGTAGGATCCTACTCTCTCACACCTGGTGGAGGTAGTGTTCCCTTAACTATTTTCTTTTGCCATGATATCTATTATGTTCGAGCTCCAACAATACGATCAGCTACGCTTCGGTTTGGTGCGGGCGAGAACAAGCTCAGATGGATGATCTGTTGTTGTTGTTCTGAAAAGACCCACAATGCACCTTTCCCCAATAAAAGACAAACGTAGTTGTTTGAATCGAGTGTTTGTAAAAAAACATTTGTTTGAGATGGGGCATATATAATAAGATTATTTTCTTCTTCTGCTTCCTTTCATGTCATGTAATGTTTTATTTCTTGTTGTTTTGTAAATATTTTTCTTGTGTTCTTTTAATCTGGAATGAATAAATAATCTAAAATAAAAACGAAAAAATAAGTTATACCAAGTGGGAATCGAACCCACTTGGTCTGGATAAGGTTTGGAGCAGCAAAAAAAAACAACGCGATTCCAGTGAGCTACTGAGAAGTGTTTATATTTCCAAGTCCACATTTCTTTTAAAGAAACCGCTCCCCAAAAAATTCTGGCTACGCCTCTGTGTTTATGACGTGAAGGACGGCGCGCTTACAGCTCGCCTGAACCCTGCTCTGAAATCAGTCCGGAATCGCGGTGCGGCGCGGCTCATATGTGAGGTGGAAAATGCGTCCAGCTCGCTTCTGGCACGCATATATTGCGCAATAACCGACCCGAACTGGCAAGTGGAAAAGGGGCATAAGCTGTCCGTAAAGTCCTTGATAAAAAAAACACTGAACAAAATAAGTCCAGATAAATGTCTATTAACATGGCGTCAGTAAAAACTGTACTGTGAACGCGGTTTTACGTTGTAAACAAATACGGAGGATGGACCGAGCTGGAAGGCAGTTTTACGACGTAAACGCAATAGAGAATACAGAGGAGGGACGGAGGAAAAGCTTCACCAGCATACCAGTAGGAAATTAACTCTTTTTTTCCCTTCATTATTGCTCCAAATGTATGTGTATTTTGATAATTATGTAGGGTACTGTGTTAGGATAGGCTAAGTGCTTGGTAAAATACAGTACTGTACGTATATGGTTCAGTATGTACGTATGTTCCGACTTACGTCGAAATTCGGTTTATGACGCAGCGTAGGAATGGATCTCCATCGTAAGTCAAGGACCTCCTGTATATGCATACCGGTATGTATGCAGTGGTTTGGGTGGGGGAGTATTTTAATCATTTTCACTTAGCACACTTCAGTGAAGTTCAGGTATGCTTTGCTGTAACTTTGTGTATCTCTCTCTACAGGCTTGCTGACTCTACAAGGCAAACATTTGTAAAGGAAAGAAAAATCATTCTTTACTGTCATGTGGCTCCAAGCGCAGAGAACCATTTGTTCTCGAAATGAACACTAATTTCAAATGCCTGGACAAGACAAACTCACTTTGGGTGACACAGAGACACATAGAAAGAGGCATTATCATTCACCAGTTGCCTTATAAATCCTCAGCCAGTTGTTTTAGTGCTGCTGACTTGGAGGGAGGACCATAAACGTTACCACCATGGACATGTTTTATAGGCCTTATTATTCTGACTAATTGAATGTTTGTCTATATCAAATGAGGTTGGGTCGCCCCTGGAGTATCTGTTTATTGGTTTGTTCACAGGGTTTCTCTCTGTGAGTGTAAACTGCTTCTTTTGGTTAGTCGCACAAAGCAGTGTAGTTCAGTTTTAGCTAGTATTGATAACTGTGTTCAAACATATTCTGGTCAGCTGTTAATTCATAGATGATATCAATCAAAAAATATTCCAATTTTATATCAGAAATAAACAAAAAAAATGGTTCCATCATTAGGTTAAAGCATGTCAGTCTGTAAGAAAAATGATACATCCATCCACTATCTTTATTTCTGGGTTGTGGAGGTCACTGGTGTCCATATCCAGCAGTCACTGTCTGAGAGGTGGGGTACACCTGGATAGGTCGCAAGTCCATCACAATGTCACATAGAGACAGAGAAAAACTTCTACTCTCACTTAGGGAACATTAATTGTTGCCAATTACCTGAATCAGTGTGGTTTTCGTCTGTGAGAGGAAACAGTAGTACCCAGAAAAAAATAATGAAAAAAAAAAACAAACAAACACGCATGCATTTAGGGAACACGCAAACTCCACACAGAAAGACCCCCGGCCGGGAGTGAATGCAGCAACATGTCAAGGATTTAAGGATTTTTTAATTGTCATACCAGCTCACATTTGCATGGTATGAAACCTGGAATCAGGTCGCAGATCAAGAATACTTACAATTAACAAATATGAATAAACAATTAACAACTATGAATAAACTTTCACTGAGAACAGTTTTACCAACTGTGATACAGTTCCACACACAATAAAAACTAAAAATAAGTAATTATACCAATTATTCACTGACCCACTTTTATTTAATAATATATTGATAAGTGTTCTAGCAACCACCAGCAACTAATTTCTTCTTTCACAACAATTGAAAAACATTATCGATGTACCGTAGATATTTATTTTTATATTTAAATCAGCAAAATTGAATGGACATCTCTACCACCATCATCTGAACTTTTTATCTCACTGCAGCGTGCAGCTCTTCTTTATGAGTCACTTAAACTCCCCAAGGAATACTGATTGCATGAAACCAAAGTGGGACTGAGCTTTCTGATCTGACCTGGATTTTGATTCTGTGCAACATTTAGATGCTACCATGAATGCATAAAATGCACAAACGCATTTAGCACAGATATGTTTTTGTCCATATGTTGTATGAGTATTATTGTTTAAGTTCCAGTACCACTTTTTTTTTTTTGCTGAAGATGTTGCGTTATGCTCCCTATCCACATTTAGAATGGCATGCCTTTTATTCATTACCTCCCTCTGTGTGTAAGTGTTCCCAAGTTTTCTAGTCTTTTTGTCATTGTGCCAAGTGAGTGTTGCACTCTGTTAAGTCATTTTGGATTATGTGTCTGCTGCTGAAGTGCTCTAAATAAAAGCACATAAAGGCATATTTATTTTTGCCTGCCTGCGTGTTTCTTAGACATGTGAGTCCACCTGAACACACTGCATTGTGCGACAGTGTATCGTTTGGAATGTATCTTTCGCCAAGTACTTTTTAAGAATTGCAGTCATTCTGAGGATGTCGTCCTTTTTTAATAAGCTACAGCGCACGTGGATTGTATGCCTAGCAGAAAGATATATCTCCTCTGCATCCATGGTCTCAAGCCTGCATAATAATGTCCGCACTAATCTAAAAAGCCACACATGCCGCAGCACTATCTATTTAGAAACTAGATTTATTGCATCTTGCTTGTTCTCCAAGGAGTTGTGCATGTTTGTGTGTTTTGTGTTTGTTTTTTTGCAACTCCGTGTGAGCAAGTGTTGGTCCTTATCTTCAAATCCCCTGCATTTCAGGCCTAGTTTGTGTTTTCAAGGAGATATGTATCTGTTTCTCCGAGGCTCTTCTCAGAGCTAAGAAAATAAAAAAAAGAGTAAAACTACCATGATAGGGTCAGGGTCATTTCCTCCTCCTAATGGCTACTAATAGGTTCTGTTACAGATAATTTAGGTCTAATGATGTAGTTAGTGGCCTCTCACACCTGCCCTGGGTCAGACACTATTGAAGGTTCTCCGGTCAATATGTGTTCAAGCTGAGGGCTGGTGAAATTGGCCTTGACTGTTCAAAAAGTTTACCCACTTGACCAGACAAAGAGAATGACATGAGCTCGGCAGAGTATGTGCTGCATGACTACAACTCCAACCCCTACAGTTAAGACATTATTGTCTCGGTGTTGGAGACAATAATGTCTTAACTGTAGGGGTTGGAGTTGTAGTGTTTAGTGATATTAGTGATATGGATAAGATACTCAAATTAAAACCTGCAAGTAAGTAAAAATCAGCTTTGCCCCTATGATGGTGAACACTTTCAAAACAAATCACTTATTTTACACCAACTTTTTAACCTATGTCACAACCGATCTTTGTTTTGTTTTTATTAATTATCAACTTTATTTTTATTAGGTCCCCGAGGGACAATTCATTTACAGCCAGTAATGGTAGTGAGACAGCCAACACATTCATACAAACTAAAATATAAAACAGGATAAAATAATAAAAATAATTAAAAAAATTAAAAGAATAAAAAGTACTTCCATTACAGATTAAAATAGATGAGACATTTCAGAAGGTACAACTTAATAAGAGCAAACAGTTCTTCCTTGAAAACATTAAGTGAGATTCAAGATAAGAATACTGTACATGGAAAAGGAGATAATATTTAAAACCATTTTTTGTTTAAAAATCCAATGACTGAGGGGATCAAGGAGTTTTTTAATCCATACTAAACCATCTGATGTGTTTTTAAAATCGGCATTAAGACTTTTCTTTTTAAGCAAGCCTATTCTGCTTTCACATGATTTTATCTTTGATCTTAGCTGTTATCTTTATTGATTTTACTTGATTTTATCACTTGTTTTATTTTATTTATTTTTTAAGCAAGCCTAAATCTACATGATTTTATCTTTGATCTTAGTCGATATTATTATAGATTTTATTTGATTTTATCACTTGTTTTATTTTTTACCTTTACCTTGTTACACATTGTAGCACTTTGAGATTTTTATTAATGAAAAGTGCATTATAAATTGAATTCATTATTATTATTATTATTATTATTTTGGTTTTGAATAGCACATATAAATTGTTTAGATAAATTGCTTCACAATGAAAGTCCTTGTTTCAAAAGTTGTTGTATATGTAGAGTTTGCATGTTCTGCCTGTGCATATATTTTGTGTTTTGTCTCAAAGTCCTCTCCTTCAGTCCTAACATGGGTATGGCAGTTCATTGATCTGTTACTGAGGATGACTGTTGGTGTTCTTCATATTTATGTGGTCATGTGACAGACTGGCCACTCGGTCAAGGATGGCCTCACTTCTCTTGCCTGCTAGAGTTAAGCACAAAATTGTGAAGACAACGACATTTGATGGATAGTTTTTATTACTTCAGATCTATTAATGCATCACCTCTTGTCATCCTTGCAGGGCAAAAATATGTAATTTTAGACCCAATGTTTAATTTTTTCACATTTTTTTTCTTTTACCCCTTCTTTATCCAGGTAGTCTCATTGGGCCACGAGAACTCATTTTCAAAAGAGACCTGTTTAGGGAGCAGATGGTGGGGGGTTAAGGGCCTTGCTCAGGGGCCCAGAGTGGGGTTTAAATGAGGGTGGAGGTAGATGTGGGTGTTTCACCTTTTCCACCCACATTTTTTGATGATGCTGGTAGCGGGGCTTGAACCGGCGATCTTCTGATCACAGGCCCACCATCTCTAACCACTGCGCCACCACTCCCACTATATGAAAATGAAAATAATTAATGGACAATGTGTGATAAAAAGGGTGTTTTATTTACAAAATGGAAAAGGGAAACTGATGTAATATGCCCTTCTGTCTGCTTCCTTTGTATTTGGGTGTCCTTCTTTTCCTTTTCTGCTTCGTGTGTTTTTCACTCTGCTCCATCATTCTTCACTCACTCCTCAGCCTGTCTCTTCAGCCACTGATCATTCACACCTGTTCCCAATAATAATTATCCCAGGTGCACCCATTTGTCTCTCTTCCTTGCTACTCAAATGCCCGTTCATTGTTCTGTAAACCCTGCAGACATCCCGGTCCTCTCAGTCTGTCTGATGCCTGTTTCGCTCTGTGGCCTGTCGTGTTTCTGCCACCCTGATTACTTATGTAAGTTTTTTGTGCCTCGCCAGTCTTTGTTTTGAGTTTAATAAATAATTTTATTTAAACTCCTGAGATTTACTTGCATGCCTGCAGATGGGTCTATACCGGAGAAATCGTTGTCTATGGGAGAAGTCCCAGACTGAGCAGTGAAGGGAAATGAGAATTGAGCGGAGCTGTGCAGGAAGGCGAGGGCCAGGCTAGTGTAATATGTTCAAATTTACGAACTCTCAACAGAATCCTTGCTGCACTGTTTTGAATGTATTGAAGTTTCTGAAGGTTTTTGCCAGGGATACCAATAAACAGGGAGTTGCAGTAGTCGAGCCTGGAGGAGACAAAGGCATGGACGAGTTTCTCAGCATCAGGAAAAGTCAGAGATGGGCGAAGTCTGGAGATGTTTCGAAGATGGAAGAAGCAGGTTTTAAACAGATGCTTAATGTGATTTTCAAATGTAAGATGAGAGTCCATTTTTATTCCAAGATTTGTAACAGAGGTGGAGAGGGGGATGTCTTGACCAGAGAAGGAGATTGTTGTTAAAGTTGATGTTTGTATCTGGTGAGGGGTGCCAATCAATATGGCCTCAGTCTTCGAGCAGTTTAATTGAAGAAAGTTCTGATTCATCCATGCCTTTATTTCCTCCAGGCAGGCAGAGAGAACAGTGAGTGAAGATGGAGATAGGGATGATGATGATGCTCCAGTCCTGATGTAAAGCTGTGTGTCGTCGGCATAGCAGTGAAAAGAAATGTTGAACTGATTAATAATTTGACCTAAAGGCAGCATGTAGAGGGAAAACAGCAGGGGCCCCAGAACTGACCCCTGAGGGACACCACAGGAGACACCGACTGTCTGGGAAGTGGCATTGCCAAGGCTAACACATTCCAGCCTATTGGAGAGGAAAGAATTGAACCAGTCCAGGACAGTGTCACAGAGACCGACCTCCACATGAAGACGGTGGAGGAGGATACTATGGTCCACAGTGTCGAAGGCTGCAGTGAGGTCAAGGAGGACAAGGATGGAGGGAGAACCAGTGTCAGCAGCCATGAGGACATCACTGGTAACTCTCAGCAATGCAGTCTCAGTACTGTGAGCTGCTCTGAATCCAGACTGGAACTTCTCATACAGAGAGTGTTGCTGTAGGTGGTCCAGCAGCTGAGCAGCAACTGCTTTCTCCAGCACTTTGGACAGAAATGGGAGGCGGGAAATTGGCCATACCATACCACTTTATTCATAAAGCACTTTAAACAGTGACAGTGCACACCAACGTGCTATACAGGGACAGACAATTCAAACAATCCCAATAAAGTTTAAAGCACCATAAAACAACGTACATCTAAAAATGTCATAGTGTTTTTTTTTTATTTTTTACATTGTTGTTTAACATAGTTCATTACATAAAACTTTGTGGTAGAATAAGGCAGCAGCTACCTACATTTCTGGTATACTCTGGGACTCTTCCAGCAAAACAGAAAATAAAGTAGTGTTTATAAAAACTAAAAACAATGAAGCTTTTAGGATTAGAGTTGTTTTAAAATCCACTTTGATCTTGTCCTCACTTGGACCAGCTGTCAGCTCATTAATCTGGTTGGACATAAACTCTGTTTATATAAACTAGGGTTGTTCAAACTGCTATCTACAACAGATAAGATATTCATTGTTACCTTCCCTGTCACTTTAAAAAGACTGAAAACTGGCTTTAAATTTAGATAAGAATAAAACACAATCATAGGTGCACACTTGTATCATTAGATGTGTTGCCCCCGTTACTCTTGAAGAACCAGGTCCATCTTTAATCCAGACATATTTAGCTGGATTATCACCTCTCATCATATAATCCTCATGTTAGTTAGGACACACTCCATCTCCATCTGGCCCCTAAGACAAACAAGAAGAGCTCTCCAAGTAAGCTGAATTTCATTCTTTCTTTTTTCTCTCAGTTGATGCTGTCGGACCATTTGTTTCTTCAAATGATTAATGGCGAGGTGCTAACTCGGTTTACAGAGGTTGTTTAATAATTCAGCTGACATCATCGATGGCTCATTTGTAGTTGGCCTGTTGGAGGCAGCACACACAAACTCTAATGACACTGAAAGACATTTCCTCTCAGCAATATAATATTTGATTATCTAGATCCTGACGCCATTTCGCTGCACCAACAGATGACCAGACTTCCTCTCTTGTTAGGTTCAATATTTGTGGCCTTATTGCTGCAGTGCTCTCTGACTTAAATAAGGCTGGTCTCAAGAAACTGAAGCAGGAAGGGAGTAGAGTCATCCAGCATCTATACAGACAGGAATGACTATCTGTAAGATTTTACATACACATCTTATTCCCGCGTTGTGTTTCCTGCAACAATGACTCAGAAAGTGACATTCTAATTTTGGATTCATGATGTGACAAAATGACAGGGGCAAGCTAAGATGACGTCAGGAATCTGTGCAAAGGTTTAAAAATCGGTGAGAATAGGACAGCGAGTCACACGTCTCCTGTTTTTCCTCCCACTTCTCATTTCTCCTACTTTTCTTTGTAGCTTATAAAACCATCTTCCTTTTCGTTCCTCCTCCCATTGTTTCTGCCATTT
This sequence comes from Garcialebias charrua, assembly GCA_038048925.1. Classification (NCBI taxonomy): domain Eukaryota; kingdom Metazoa; phylum Chordata; class Actinopteri; order Cyprinodontiformes; family Rivulidae; genus Garcialebias; species Garcialebias charrua. The sequence continues at coordinate 14,173 of JBBPBX010013751.1, forward strand.
TTCTTTCAATTTTTGTTTGACGATGTTCTTAGTTTCTAATATACTGAAATTAATTTCCATATCAATATTAATATGTTTTGTGGCTTATTTTGCTGCTTTATTTGCCATCTCATTTCCATTTATTCCGATGTGCCGGTATCCACAAAAATTCTACTATGAGTCCCATATTTTGTATTCTATATAGTGTCTGATGAATATATAGAATAATATCTGGTCTACTCTCTGAGTTATTGTTATTTAAACTTTGCAATGATGAGCTTGAATCTGAACATATTATTGTTTTCAGTGGTCTAATATCCTCTATCCATTGTACTGCTCAAAGTATTGCAAGCATTTCTCCTGTATACACCGATAGTCTATCATTAATGCTTTTATTTGTTGAGACACAAAATTCTGGAATAACAAATGCTACTCCTGTCTTGTCATGTGAATCCTTGGATGTGTCTGTGTAGATCACTACGTAATTATAATAGCTATTAATATAACTGTATACTATGGTGATTTAAATTGTATTTCTTATCTTTCTTCTTTTCAAGTATTGAAAAGTCAGTTTTAACTTCGGGGAGAATCCATGGATGTATTACAGGTAATGGGACAGTTGGACTAATAACAAGTTGAGCCACTCCTAGTTCTGCAGCTTTCTGTTCTACTGACTGTAAGAATTATGAGGAGGTCAATATTAATACTGACCTCTTTACCTTAATTAATTTACTTATTCAGATTGAATAGTAAATTCACGGATTCTGTTCTTTTTCAGTTTACCCGATATTTCTGTGATCTTTATGATGGATAAATAAACAGAGCCATTAAGTGACAATGGACATTGACTTAGTTTGATATGTCAAAGAGACACTATCATTTATTTAAAATGAATCAACTAAATTAACACCATTACACTTGATTGACATGATTTCACTTTCTTTCAATTTAAAACGTCAGCACACTTAAATTCAACACAACAGACTTCAATATTGGATGTTAACATATTTAGTCTGTGGGCTCTTCAGCTTAATTATAGTTTCCAGCTTAGATAGAGAGGGGAAAGAGTAGGAGGAAAGATTTAAGAAGAAATTATCGTGAGCATGATACCAGAGTGACACTTCTCCTCCGACTTCTGCTAAAATCCAGGTACGTTTTGTAAACAGCTCTTTACCTTTTGACGACGGCCCGGTAAGAGGGAAGACCTTGTAGCTTTTCAGATGCACGGGTCCTTGTGGGAACCAGTACAATACCTTCAAGCAGGGTTCTGGTTTACGTTTTCCAACGTCTCCTGGTTTTCGCTTGGTCATCAGAGAATATGTCAGCTTCAGGCCTCTGACTTCAAGATAAACTTATTCCAGGAAGGAATAAACAAAGTTCTTGAGCTTACGCTTGTTCGAAGTGGACCCATAACAACATGTTATCAGTCCCAGCTGGATGACGAGTCCTTAGCGCGTGACTTGTGGTCATTCAGCTCTTTGGAAGGTTCACATCATCTTTCGAAGCTCCCAGAAACTCTGAAGCGTTCTCGCACAGTTAGAACTTAAAAAGCAGGAACAAAGAGAGGAGTGAACTTGCCTTATCAGACCCAAGGTTACAGCCAGAGCAGAGAGAGATTTGTTTAGGGAAAGGCACAGCAAGCTGGAGCCCTTTCATGAAAAACACGGATTACTGTCCTCTGAGTTTCTAAACAAAACCGTCCGGTCTCTGTGACCCGAGATTTCACCTTTAACACAGCAGTGAA
>JBBPBX010013751.1:17864-51901 GCA_038048925.1 Garcialebias charrua
AGAGGCCCCGCCCTCTGGGTACTTAAGCGGCTTGCGCCCCTCCATCTTTCTCCAAAATTGCACTTCACCGAGCTTTCAGCATTGAGAAGGGCCAGATATGTTGCACCTCGTTCCCTTCCTTCAGGGAACATGAGTTATGGTGCATAACTTTCAGTTCCCTTTCAGTCTGGTCTCTCGGTGCAACATACTTGCTATGGAAGGTAATCCATTCACGCCCTTGAAATGCTCAGCAAAGTACAAGTGAGAACCTCCGTCCTAAAGGACAGGCATCTCCCAGCTACTTTCTGCAGGGAATGCAGAAAGCACATGCTAAGAGGAAAAAATGCCAAATGCAAGAAACACCAACGTGATGTTTCCACTAGGCATATATATGCATACACCAACTAGAGACAGCTTAAGCGTGCTCCATCAGTGTGAAAACTTATCATCTCCTTTTCCCAATGGAACATCCTGAGAAACAGGAGGAAAAAATGGACCCACCATGTCACAAGAAATTGGGTGACAGATGTAGAGGTAGAAAAACCCAAGCCAAGCACAGGGTAACCTCTCAGGTCCTTGTTAACTTTGTTCTTTGTTTTGGGACAAAGCAACCAAAGCCTTAGGCTCTCAGCCAGATCCCTTCAGAGGCCAGGCTGAAAGTTGCCACAACTCTGGACGTGGGTGTAGAAGCTACCCATGCGCCTGAGTCAATAGGTCCCTGTGAGAAGGCAATTGCCATGGTATCCCAGATAGCATTGAAATCAGCTCCGGGAACCACGTCTTCTGTGGCCACTTTGGGACTATGAGAATCAAGGAGAGAGCTCCCTGACGTACCCGTTCCAATGTTGCCCCGATCAGAGGGACAGGTGGAAAGGCATAGTAGAGCACCCCTGCAGGCCAATCATGTGCCAGAGCATCCATACCCAATGGAGCGTCTGCTTCCCTCAAGGAAAAGTAGAGGTCACAGTGTGAGCTAGCCCTGCAGGCAAACAGGTCCACAGAAGCTTTCCCAAATCGTGACCAGACCTGTTCCACAATCCGTGGATTCAGGCTCCATTCTGACGTCAAAAGAGGCCCTCTTGAAAGGGCGTCTGCCCCATAATTTAGTTCACCAGGGACATGAGTTGCCCTAAGTGACAAGATTCTTGGAGCGCACCATGTGAGCATCCTCTGTGCCAGTCCTAGGAGGGCCTGGGACCTTGTCCCTCCCTCCCTGTTGATGAAGGACACTGTGGTCCTTTTGTCTGATTTCACCAGGATGTGTTGTCCAGCAATCAGACCTTTATTGAAGAAATATTTTAGTGACAGGAATACAGCCAACAACTGCAGGAAGTTTATATGTAATCTTGCTTCCTGTTCATTCCAAAGGCCGCGGGCGTTCTGGTTTCTACAGATCGCCCCCATCCAGTTTTTGAGGTGTCCGTCGTGATGACCACAATAGATGACACCCTTCCCAATGAGACCTACTTCCGTGAAAACTGACAAGTCCCTCCAGGGTTCCAGGGCCTCCAGGCACTCTGGGTCTATCCTAACCTTCTCTGCCTGATCAGGCAGGTCGGGTTGTATTTGTTGATTCAGCCATACTTGTATGTGCCGCATTTTCAGTAATGCGTGTGGCACACAGGAAATGGCTGTCGTCAAGAGGCCTAAGAGGCGTTGGCAGGTTTTCATAGGGACCCGTTGGTCCAGTTTAAACCTTTCCAGGCAACGGCGAATGGAGGAAACTCGTTCCTTCGAGAGCCATGCTCTGTACTGGACGGTGTCGATCTGTACTCCCAAAAATACGGTAACCCGTGATGGAGTCAAATAGCTTTTTTGTCGGTTTATGACAAAACCAAGAGACTCCAGGTGAAAAATCACCCTATAGGAGTGTGACTGGGCCTGCTTTCTGCTTTCAGCCAGAATCAGCAGGTCATCAAGGTAATTCATGACCCTAAGTCCTTGATTCCTAAGAGGGGTCAGGGCTGCATCCAGACATTTGGTAAATGTACGCGGAGCAGTCTTTAAACCAAAGGGTAAGGCTTTGAATTCATAAGCATTACCCTCGAAGGCAAAGCGGAGAAACTTCCTGTGTTTCCTCCATACACCTATATGGAAATAGGTATCTTTTAAATCCATTGTACATGCGTAGTCTCCAGGTCTCACTGACTGGAGGACTTGCCGCAGTGTAAGCATCTTGAACTTGAATGTTTTAATCCTCTTGTTGAGAGTCCTGAGATCCAGAATCGGTCTCAGGGAATGATCCTTTTTGGGCACCAGGAAGTATTTACTGTAGTGGCCAGAGCGTAGCTTACGTCCTGAGGCCAGGCTAATCACTCCCTTTTGCAGCATTGTTGAGACTTCCTCCCTCAGTACGTGTGCACGTTTAGGGTTAATTTTAGATTGCAGCACCTCTGTGAAACGGGGCGGTTTCTTTGAGAACTGCAACTTGAGCCCATGACGTATCGTTGTCATGACCCAATTATTTGGTAAACATGCCTTCCAGGCCTGCGCATGCGCGCTGAGCCTGGAGGGCATGTTGAATTGCTGCTCGTCGTGTTTTAGCGCCAGAGGGGTGATCTTTGACCCCCCTTGCACTCCTCCGAGCAGGTTGATCAGCCCAACAGAAGATATCGCGAGATCTGACCGTCATTGGCAGGGCTCGTGTATCTTGCTATGGTTCATAGTTTGACCATATGGTTTGTTTATAAAAAATGGGACTCGAGTCAAGAACCAGGGCAGTCTGTGCTTTGGTACTTTTATTTTTGTACATGTCTGAAACAGTGTTTGTTTTGTTTACACATGCAAAATTCGAGTCATGTTTGGTGCGCGCACACATACCACTCACTCCTCATAGTCTTTTACAAGGGCAGACTGGGCACAAGAGGTCAGGTTCCTGTACCACGTGGGCGGGCAAACCTGTAAAATTGTCAGATCGTCCTGTTACATCAGGTTTGAGTCTGTTTTCCACATCGGGTCACTGAAGAGGTCCTTTGCTGGTATTGGAAGGTTTCGCCACCACCAGCGGGTCTCTTCCGTGATGGACCACGCGTGTCTTCCTTTGGGGGTGTAAAGCTTTTCCTCGGCAACCCCTCGCGGAGGGCTTCTGCCTGTTTGCGTCATTGTTCCAGCCTGGCCTGGATGCATTCCAATGCTCCCCCGAAGAGTTCCGTTGACTCGATGGGGTACTGGAGAAAAGTGGACCTCTGGTTTTCTGGGAGGTCCGACAGAGTTAGCCAAAGATGGCGCTGGGCGACAACTATTTCCGCCATTGCCTTGCCTTGGGAAATGGCTATTGTCCCCATCATACGGAGCACGAGGTCCGAGGCACGGCGGGCCTCCTCCATGGCATCCGCCGCGTCCTGCTCGTCTTTTGTCACCTGGATATGTTGGAGTTTTTTCGCCAGGTATGCCTGCACCATGGTCGATGCGTTCATTACGCGAGCTGCGAGGCCCTGAGCCTTGTAGCACTTCTCGAGTTGTTTCTCCGAAGCGCGACAGGCCTTGTTGGGTAGCGTGGGTTTCGTCCCCGTGACTGTGGGGTCCAAGTGCGCCGTCAGAGTCTCCTCTATCAGGGGTGCATTGGCGAGGCCTGCTGTCTGCATTCCCGCGATGTCAAGGAGTCGGGATAATGGCAACATGATGGAAGCACCGGGTTCCACCCAGGAGCGTTTGAGCTCCATGAGGAAGTCCGGAAAAATTGGCATTTTCTGCGACGTTGTAGATTGTTTCACAAAGAAGTAGCTTCCCGCTAGCCTCGTAGCCTGTTGGCGAGGCGTGGGATCTGGCCATGTGACCTGCAGGGCATCTGCCGCCCTGTGGCACAGGTCGAACAAGGCATGTACCAACAAGTCCGGTTCTGGTAAGATTTGCGCCAGGTTCTGGGAGGAATCAACAGTTTCCCCTTTGTGACCAAATTTGGCGGCTTGGTCGGACACTTCAGGCGTCGAGTCCTCTGCGGCAACTGAGGAGTCCAACATGTTGTCCTCTCTGACTTGGCCGTTGCATTCCAGGTCCACGTAGTTGGGCTCCGGTTCAGGAGGGAGCACTTTAGTGCGACGTGCGACCTTCAGCACCGCGTTTCTAGCCATGGATTTAGCCAACGCGTCAGCCCGTCGTTTCCTCACTACTGCCGACATTCGACGGCAGTGAGAGCAGGAGTCGGGGAATTCCAGCGTTCTCCTTGCGTGCAGAATCCCTAGGCAGCCAGGACAGGCCTCGTGGGTGTCCGTCGCCGAGAGGGAGTACCGCATCCGCTGGGGCATGGGCGCGAGCGAGGACTCATCGTCTTGGTTTTCCTCCTCCTTGTCCTCTGTTTTCCCTTCTCGGGAGCCATGTCCGGCAAGAAGCATCGAAGTTGTTCCTAGTTTTCTTTTGTTTGAAGCCGTCTTCTCTGTCGTCTTGCTTTCGCTGGTTAGCCTGCTAATGGTTAGCAGGAGGTTGTGACGCAGTTAGCGCCGTTGAGCGAAAAGCTGCGGAAAGAAGAAAACTTCGAAGGTGAGTAGAAAAAAGCTGGACCAGCTTTCGCCAGCCCAGCAGTACGCAGGAAAATTCCTCTGTACACTCAGTGTAGGGAGCAAGCTCACCTCAGTCGAGCGATGTGACAACAGAGAAGTCCCACGAAGTTCAGGTGTTAAGCGAGGTGAAGGGCCAAAAGAGAAAGATGGAGGGGCGCAAGCCGCTTAAGTACCCAGAGGGCGGGGCCTCTGGCGCGGCGGTGACGCCCCTAGCCGTAAAGGCGTGAGTATATTCCTTCAGGTAATCACGCGGGGGCGCAATTCCCATAGCAAGTATGTTGCACCGAAAGACCAACTGAAAGGGAACATACATGTTAACTGGTAACTGAATTGTTCTTAGGTCTGATTAACAGTGTAAATGGTAATTTTTCTATGTGTACATGTGACGGACTTGCGACCTGTCCCTGGTGTTCCCTGTCTCTGCACAGTAACTGGTGGAGATGGGCACCAGCTTTCCCAGAAAAGAAAACACGTTTGAAGAGTTTGAATGTGTGAATAGAATTTGCTTTAGTTAAAGGTGGAGAGAAATGAAAAATATATTCCGAACTTTCTGAGGTGAAATTTTAATTTGGATTCCTGAACAAGTGTCTCTGGTTTTCTTCTGTGTTCTTTGATTATTTATATGTGATGGATGTCTCCCTTTATTATATACATACTACATATTTGTGAATCGCACATTCACTGGGAGACTCCTCCTATGCTGCGGCTGTAAAATGACACACAACTCCTTCAAATACTCTTGACTTGGCTTCTTATAAAAATTGAAATGTGGATTCTTTAAATTTGACATTTTGATCAGTATGCTGGGGAAGATTCTCAGTCGTCCAGGACATGATAAAATCAAAAAAGGCGTTCAATACAGGATCAACTCCAGTTGATCCCGTATTGAACGCCTTTTTTGATTTTGATCAGTAGTCTGGCATGGTTCAAAACTATATTAATAGGATTAATATACAAAGTATTTGATACACAGATATGTGCAATATAATGTTATATTTTTGGTTACAGAGTTCAGTGAGGCTACATCTAAAAAAATGTCGAAAATACTGAAAGTTTTTTGAATTGATCATGTCCTGGATGACAGAATCTTCACCAGCATATCTAAAAAATTACATTTTCTTGAAATTTTCCCACAATTTTTAGGGATTTTTAAAAAATCATCTACTCTCAACATTTGCATTTCAGTGAGACACAGGACCTTGAAGATGCATAAGTATGACATAATTTCAATATGACAGTTCAGACTTCTAAGGCAATTTGAACACATCAGTGTGGGAGTGGTGGCGTAGAGGTTAAGAAGGTGAGCTTATGATTGGAAGATTGCTGGTTCAAGCCCCGGTACCGACAACATCAAAAATGTGAGTGGGATAAGTGAAACAGTCACACCTGTCTCCACCCTCATCTGCCCCACTCTAGCCGTTTTCGCCTTGGCCAGCCCTCCCCGGCTCCACCCTGCTTCTAACCCGGGTTCGGCGTGTTCGCATTTTCCTTTTCCGCCCGGGATCCGCCCTTGTTTTGGAACCATCTCCACCGTGGTTCTGATCGGGCCGGCCCCACGGACCCAGTTTGACGTCATGTACTGCTCACATTTGATTCGTTGTTTGCAGCAGGGGCGGGACTCATTCAAACAACCTCAGCGCGAGCTGATTTCATTAATATTTAACTACAGAAACCCCTAAAATAATTGTTAGCTGAATTAGTGTTTCTGAGTTAAAGTTTTGTTAATGACTGATTACAATTCAGCTTATGTTAGGACGTAAATAACACGAAGCGCGCACCCATAGCCTACAGAGCATTTCCGCCTTTCTATAAAGTTCTATAAAATATAACTAATATTCTCTAACTCTTGCGCGTAGCCAGGGTTTTAAAATATAACTGATAATCTCTAAATCCTGCGCGTGCCAGAATTTTACAGGCGGCAAATCCTTCATAAGAAAGGTTGACTCCAAAAAACTAATAAGCCGCTGTGGCGTAAAGGGATAAGCACTTGGCTTTAAGCACACATTTTATCTTGACCCGTAGGCTACGAGTTCGAATCTCAGCTGGGTCGTTATTTTATGTTTGTCTTTTATTGGAGAAAATAAAAAGAAGTAGTTACTACTTCTTTTTAGTAACTACTTCTATTTATTTACAGGCGGCAAATCGATTTGCCGCCTGTAAAATTCTGGCGCGCGCAGGATTTAGAGATTATCAGTTATATTTTAAAACCCTGGCTACGCGCAAGAGTTAGAGAATATTAGTTATATTTTATAGAACTTTATAGAAAGGCGGAAATGCTCTGTAGGCTATGGGTGCGCGCTTCGTGTTATTTACGTCCTAACATAAGCTGAATTGTAATCAGTCATTAACAAAAAATGTAGCTCAGAAACACTAATATACAGTATATACACTGTATTCAGCTAACAAACATTTTTGCGGCGTGTCCGCTCTTAAAAGAACACTCCACCCATGTCAAGTGAACACTCCACCCACGTCAAGTGAACACCCCACCCACTTCAAGGCTTGCTCTCTACATAATGCGTAATGAACTCGGGCGGGCCAGTTCGGGCTATGGGCAAACCGGGGGCGGCCCGGGCCATTGAGGGCTGGCCAATGCGAAAACGGCTTCTGGGTCCTTGAGCAAGGCCCTTAACCCTCACCATCTGCTCCCCTGGGTGTCCTAGATATCAGCTCTCTGCTCCACACAGAGGGCCATGGTAGCTCAGTGGTCTGTGGTTGTGTCAGGAAGGACATCCGGCGTAAAAACAATTGTCAAGTCTTCGTGCGACTAGCTCGCTGTGGCGACCCCTGACGAAGGGAGAAGCCGAAAGGGGAAAAAAAGAAAAATCACTGGCTGTCTGAAGCCAGCTGATTCCAAAAAATGGTTCTAGTGAAATTACATCTCTTCCTTTACACCTGCCTAATTGTCTTACATCCTTATTTTGGCCTCATACTCTGGTAAGGAGGAATTCCACATTAAATTTTAGGAAATAACTTTCTTTATAACAGGAATTGGCTCTGTTTCCCTTGTTATCAACCCACTCTCTAATAAGGCTCGTCACAACAGATTTTACCCTCTACAGTGCCAGTAGTGTATTTTCTGGCATCCTAGTGCCAGACTGCCTGGTGTGATTTGAACTTTTGATCTTGTAAGTTTACTGCTTGTATGTTTGTGATAAATTTGTTGTTACACACACCCCCACGTTAATTTTTTACACTCTTTGTTCTCTGTTCACAGAAGGAAATTGGATCTAAAGTGTCCAATAATTTTTCAGCTCTTAATTGCATGGCTTCACTGAAGGCCTCGCTGCTCTCTCCAATCCTTTTAGAACTACTTAAACGTTCCGCCTGGGTGTGGATTAGTGGATAATGGGCCCAGCAGCAGACCAGGTACAAGTCATTGAAGTGTTCCTAAGATAGCTATGGTGGGCCCTTGGGGTAGGGGGAAGGGTTCGCTGTTGGTGTGACAGTTTCCCTGAGTGGATTACATGCAGTTTAGGGGACTATTGGATTTGGGCTGTGCCCAATTATCCTTTTTGATTGGATTGCAAGTGAATAACCTCCTATCCCAATTTTCAGTGCACCAGGTGAAGCCTATAGGATCACGCTGTTTCACATTCTAAGAAACCATTAAGCCACTGAGCCCAAGGATAAAGTAGTCATGTTCACAGCATGAAATTATGACTAAAATTCTACTACTTTCTTGTCACCATTATGCTTCAACTCCCAGGTGCAATCAGCAGCATAGACTGGCAAACTACTTTTCAGAAATGTATACTATACTGGTACTACGGTAAATATAATCTCATCTAAAAAGAAATTTGAGGATAAAAGAAGAAAGATCTATTAGTCATACTCATTAAAATGAGTGACAGAGTACTTGTCCTTTGAAAACTATTTATAGTGTCTTTTGTTGTTCAAGAACTAGTCTTTTTAAATCTTAGAAAACAACTCATTATATCTAATCATCATTAGCTTTGGTTTGAAACTAGAGGTTTTTTGTTGTTTTTCTAGACCCATTATTTATACATTTAGGTTTTTTCATTTGTTTGTTTTTGTCTTTGCTTGAGCTGGTATAAATGCAATTAAGCATTCATACTGATGTTTAAATTCTAAACATCTCTACTTCATCCTGTTCATGACAACTCTTTAAATTGCATAATACTTGCATGCAAAAATTATCAAAACCTAAACTGCTTAAGCAAAAAAATTTTTTGCTACAGTCTAGATGGCAATCTCCTAGTACCTCTAAACATGCAGTCATTGTGATGACTTTATGGCCATTTGAATATATGTATTGTACATCCCTAATTAAAGTATTCAATATTTGTAGGGTACTTATTATTATTATCATACTTTGTAATTATTCTAGAATTTAGGGGTGGATGACATTGGTGCATTGTGAATTGGGTCATAGTCTAGAGCACAGAGTCTTAAAGTCCAAATTCTAGTTCTTATATGAACCAAATTACATGTCAGTCCAGACACAATTTACATGGGTCTAGAAAAAAAAAGATTATTATTAACCTTTATTTAATGGTAAATCCCATTGAGATCGCATATCTCTTTTGCAAGGGAGGCCTGGGCTTGAAGGCAGTCTAACATGCATGTTTTTGGTCTGTGGGAGGAAGCCGGAGTACCCGGAGAAAACCCACACAAGCACGAGAAGAACATGCAAACTCCACACAGAAAGACCCCAGGTCCAGCCGGGATTGAACCCAGGAACTTCTTGCTGTGAGGCAACAGTGCTAACCTGTTGTGCTGCCAAAAATAAAAAAAATCTACTTTCAAGCCAAAGCTAGTGATGATTAGATTCATAATGGGTTGTTTTTTAAGATTTAAAAAGACTAGATTTTATTGTTTTGCACTGAAATGGAAAGTGGCAGGGCTTCTTGAAGAGACAGAACATGCTGCAATGAGAAAGGGAGTGCACATACAAACATACAAGAACAATATTTCACATCCAAACATCATTATTACCATGACAAAGAGAGATATTATCAATCTACTTATATAGCATAGCAAGTGTGTAAAGGTAGAAAACTGAATAATTATTTCTGATGGTTATTTCATCTCTGTACATGGAAAAGTGAGTAAAATGGATGGATGGAGACAGCACAACACTGAAGGAATGCTACTACACAGGAAACCTAGTAAGAGCGTCCAAATGGAAACCTTGATACTGGACACCTAACCCTAACATCTACTTTGACTGAGAAACAATTTCAAACCCATTTGCATTTGGAATATAGATTACACCTTGAGATTGACAAGGAACAACAAATATGCTACTAGGAGGAGTCGGCACATTAGGAAGGGATTGCATCATTATCCCCACCAAACCCCATTACAAAATACCTAAAGAACTGAATACTGTACAAGTTAGACATGTATGTCCTACACCCCTTGCCAAGTCTAAGTGATAAGTGCCTTCTGAAAGTCTGCCAAAGCACTTGAATACAGCACTACACACCATCTTGTATCTGTCGCACTCCCCACCCTTAGACATGGTCTCTTCCTACAAAAATACTGTACTGTTTTTCAGGATGAAACACAGGTAGGTAAAACACAGATAGGTGAAGTAAGTGACAGATTTACCACAATTGCATAAACAATTATGCATTGTTAACGTTGATGTACTTTGTACTTAATTGTCTGTGTTGCTTTAAATTAAGATACATATTCTGTAATCAAATGCAAAACAAGAATTGATGACCACTAGTGTAGATTATTGGTCTTTTAGGATAAAGGATTTCCCCCCTCCCCCCCAAAAAAAACAACTAACAAATTGATTTCCATTTTGTAGGTGAAAAAACAAACGTCTTCAACTACTTATAACAGGGTTGAGTCAGTTCCTCTGGATGGGTTCCTTGAAACATTTACTTTTTTATCCAAAATACTTTAGTGTGAGGAGCTGCAAGCAAAAAGTCTTAGAAACCCACTGGGATGGGCATAGCTGCTTGCAATGCCCATCATTGGTGCCCTGCCAGCAGGGCACTAACAATCGGTTGTTAGATTGATGGTCCTCCTTTTGCATGTGAACAACCAGTTCTGGCTGTCACCAGCAAACTGGTTGATCCATTGTGCGAAGATGCTGTTTATAAGACTGAGTTTGTTGCAGTTCCTCAGTTCCTCAAACTGAAAAATTATTTTGGATTAAAGACAAAAAATATGTTTCAACTAAAAATAATCTATCCAGAGGACCAAAACAATTGACAGGTATCATCACAATTTCATGATACCTGAACCAGACAGGGCAAACGGACCCACACTCTAGTATGGTTTACAGTGATTTATTTACAGGGAGTAGGGTGAGTCCAGGAAAGTAAGAGAATGTTGGTGACTCTCAGGTTGTTGAACTCTTACTGAACGGTAGAGACCTTGACACATTGAGAAGAGGGTAAGTAGTTTCAGGTAGAGGTAAGCACTGCAGTTGGGATGGTGGTGGACTGGCAGCTGAGCAGCTGAAGTTTCTTTGCAGGCACAAGGAGATAGACGAGGGATTCAGGGTAGGAGACTTCAGGAGGCAGGTACTAGGAGAACGAGGAGAAAACAATGTAAGTATTAATTTTTAGTTAACAAACCAAGAAAGGCTGATAGTATTTACCAGTTGGTGTGTTCTGCTCTAGCATGGACGAGATCTCTCCTGCTGTCATTTATACTACTGGAGCTTGTTATAGGAGGATCACCTACAGTTGCTGCTCATTGGTGCCGCCCAACAACCAGGAACCTGGGGAAAATGCTGAACTCATACAGGTATCACAAGTCTATAGATTATGCCTTGGGCAGTTTCAGAAGCAAAAATGTTTGGTCAGCCTCAAAAGTGTCAGGAGAATGTGTATACAGTCTATGCATGCACCATGACTGTTTGGCTGTTCTCTAAAGCTTTGTAATAAATCTGATTAAATCTACAACTGATCATTTGGGAATCTTTATTTTTTCAGTAACAAATATATTTTTGGCAAACCTTCAGGCAGACATGATGTAAGTAGGTACCGTATTCTCCGGTGTATTATACGCAGTATTTTTGCTCATTTGAATGTCCTGCGTATTAAACACCGAAGAGTATTATTTATGGATTTTTTCCCATATTTTTAGACCCATTTTTCGCTCTGATTCTTCGTTTTTCATTTTTGGCAAAAATGGTGCAGTACCAGTTTCGGCCGCTATACGGGCGCTGTAGGCAGCAGCCAGCAGAGGACTCAGAGAGCGAAGAGGAAGAGGGGCCACTTCCAGAAGTTTCTACTTGCATGTGTCCGAAAAAAGCCTCCTTTGGTCGGACTGATGACTCTGTCGCTGCCCGCTCCCTGCTGTGGATGTAGCTGTTTTTGTTTGCAAGATACCACTCATAAACCACACCGCGGATTTTTAAATCCAGCTGATTTCACATTTGGTTCAGCTCAGGAGCCCGTCTGCTATAGTGAGGTAAGAAATATATTTTTAAGCGTTTATTTAGCTAAATTTAAAGAAACAAAGCGTCCGGTTTGACCCGCCTGGCGCCTGCATAAAAATCAGCGAACTTTTTTTTAAAAATCCAGCTGATTTGAACATTTCGTTAAACTCAGGAGTACGTCTACTAAGAATTATATTTTTTAAGCGTTTATTTAGCTAAATTTAAAGAAAGAAAGCGTCCGGTTTGACCCGCCTGGCGCCTGCCTAAAATTCGGCGAACTTTTTTTTTTAAATCCAGCTGATTTGAACATTTCGTTAAGCTCAGAAGCACGTCTGCTATGAAGTCAGCTAAGAAATATATTTTTTCTCGCAAAGAAATAATTGTTTTACCGTGTTTCCTTGTGAAGATCTTCGTACTCGCTTGCTTCTGTCGCCGCCATCTTGATTAGGGTAAATGAGGCGCTGACGCGTCGCGTGGTGATGACGCGTATTAAACACCGAGGCGTATTGTGTACGTTTTTTTCTTGTTTATTGTTAATAATTGGACAAAGCGTATTAAACACCGGAGCGTATTTTCCTCCGGTGAATACGGTAGTACTTTACAAATACTAACAGTGGAGCCAAATATCTGCTGACCTCAACAGAGTTAATGGTCAGGTGATGGTAGAAGTACTAAACATTCAGGTTCTCCTTAACTTGGCCTTAACTTTAACCTGATACACCTTCTGTATATGAAGCAGATGCTGAGGAGTTTGGGAGAAACTTTCTAACAGCCCTATGTTGGCAGAACTCTGGATGGATAATTGTTTTTTCATTCAACCTTTATTTAAGCAGGTTAATCCCATTGAGCCTCGAGGACTCGTTTACGAGAGACCTGTTTTCAACAAATAATGATGACAACAGTGACAACAATAGACAATCATAAGAGAGGCATACAGATTTTTTTAAACTAGTTAAAAAAAATGTTGAAAAGTAGCAAAACAGACAGATTATAAGGCAAATGTAGAAAACTAAAAACAGGAACATGTCTGCATTGGTTCATGCCAGGAGTCCAACAGATTCTTAAAGACATTTACTGTAGTTATTTTTTTTGTTAATTTTCCTTTAAATCTGTCGGTGAGGCTGTCTTGGTTGAGACTTATCACAGGGACATACACTAGGCATTGACATAGTTTCTGTTGTTTTTAATTTATTTATATTTATGTATATATTTATTTGAAAAACAAATTAGAATGCAGCTTTAATTTGCATACTGTTACGTAGACCATATACTAATTGGGATATTAAATTTTAATGCCACTAAAATGTATATTGATGTGCTAGTGAAATATTTTATGACAATTAAAGTGTCCATATTTAGCTTCCTCCTCCAGGCCCTACCTGAAATTGATTCTCATATGCAAAGCTGTCAAAGCCCACTGTCACACTTTCTTTCTTTTTAACTTTTTCCAAGTGGATAACAATGAGTCCCCTGACTTTACTCATACAAGTCCATCATGAAGAGACAAAAAGCACCACAGTGCCTTGGGAATATGTGCCTGAAAATGGTAATTTGCCAGCTCAAGCAAATCCTGGGAGAGCAGTGAAGATGAAGAGTAGACACATTTCACTTGCTTTATTTATTAAATTTGATAACCAGTACAGGCGTCCAGAGACAGAAGCATTCTGCTATGTGTCATTGAGAAAGATGGATAAAATGCATTGGAGATGTTTCAAAGACTCCCTGTCATTCAGTCAAACTGACATCTTTGTGCAACCGCTAGCTTTTATGTAATGCTGTTTTGGTCAAATTCCAAATGAAAACTTTTTGTTAAAATGCTTCCCATTTAAATCTCAGAGATGTTGGAAATATTTTCAGCTTCTTTGTTGATTAGGATGATATTTCAAAACTCTGTCAGATCTTTCTTTGCAGTAGTTGGGTTAACTTCAGTTCAAAGGGTTTGTGTTTATGTATGATCGTCAAATCCTGTTTTTTCCAGCTGAGGCGTCTGTCTAAGCTGAAGCCCATATTATCCAAAAAGCACCTGGAGACAGTGATTCACGCATTCATTACATCTAGGCTTGATTACTGCAATTCACTTCTGTTTGGCGTCAGTCAAGCCACCATTGCACGATTACAACTGGTTCAGAACGCAGCTGCCCGATTTTTAACCAGCACACGCAAAAGAGAGCACATTACACCAGTCTTGGCCTCCCTTCACTGGCTACCGGTTCATCTTCGAATCCAATTCAAAATTCTCATGTATGTCTACAAATCGCTGAACAGTCTCGCCCCCGCCTATCTCTCGGATCTGATACACCCATATGTCCCTCCACGTGCTTTGAGGTCAGAGGATCAGGTACTCTTAATAGTTCCAGAAACTCGCCTTAAGCGCAGGGGTGACAGGGCGTTCTCTGTAGCAGGCCCAAGACTCTGGAACGAGTTACCGCTGCTCATCAAACAGGCCCCCTCCCTCTCGGTTTTCAAATCCCGGTTAAAAACTCACTACTACTCCATCGCTTTCAATGCCAGCTGATTTGTATTGGATCGTTTGATTTATGATCTGCAATGTTTTTATGTTTTTCGTGTTGTACTTCATTGTCTGTGTTGCCTGTTGCGTGTTTGTTTGTCCAGCACTTTGGTGTGGACTTGTTCCTGTTTAAAGTGCTTTATAAATAAAATGGTATGGTATGGTATGGTGTTTTAAGTTGTCAAAAAAAAAAAAGAAGTAAATTACCAATATAGTTTTTTTTATCAAATTTTTTTATTTATCAGTGAGAGAGATAATATGTGGGTACTGATCCTCCCCTAGGTTGACCTTACGGTATGAAGGAAGTAAACTAGTTGATTAGCGGGCTGATGCTTTGGTGTCAAGCAAGCAAAGAGCCAACCTCATATCTTCTCTCCCCCAGGCTATTACTTAATACATCTGTGTTATTCTCAGCTTCCTCCTTTTGTCCAGGAAAAGCTCACTGCACTCTCAGTCCTCCGAAGGCTCCTCAGGGACACTTCACACAGTTCAAAAAGGAGGGAGAAAGACCAACATAGCCACAAAGCCATACTAAAGGGGTATCACTTTGCAATCTGCCTGTCTCCCAGCTCTGGCGTCTCATTTGTTCTATGTGCTGATGTACATCAGGGCTTCGGGGCAAGGTGATAGTCTCCAGGGACAAGTTGAAAAGGAAAGTTACCTGAGGAGATAAAACAGTAAGGAGAGAGGGGAAAAAATCTGTTTCTGCATTGTAGAGCTTTGTCCTTTTACAAAAAAAAAAAAAGAGCTGCAGCATAGCAGTATCCCTGCAAAAGCTTAACTGCATAGCCAAAAGGCCTTGAATGGGTTGCCTCTGAATGGCGGGGGTCTTTTGAATGTACTTCACATGAAAAAAAGGTATTTGACAAGCAAAGCTTTGTGATTCCCTTTTGCTTCTCTGCTGTTATCAGCAGGACAGGCTCTATAGCCATTTTGCCATTGTCCAGTCTCACCACGACTCGCCTCAACTCTACTCAAGTCTAGACAGTCTAGGTGTTTTTGGACATAACTTGAGTGCCGCCTCTATGTGGGTGGGATCGTCATGGAGCGCCACCCGAAATTTTCATGAGGTTGTTTTCCATTCAAGGCAAAAAACAAAAAAACGCAATGGACAAAAAAATGAACGAAGGTCACAAAAGCCTCACCTTCTTCTAGAACAGTTTAATTATTTATTTTGTTATGTTGAGGCCAGTCTTTCACCTTCCCTCACCGGTCCATGCTCATAAATTGGGCCGTTTGGTCTAGCTCCCTCTGGATTCTGTTGTCAGCCAACAAGCACAGAAATGTCTGCACCTTGTCACCATGATGTTGATTTACATGTTGTCATTTTAATTAATATATTATATGTTGTATTTAAAAAGAAAACAATGAAAACAAATTCTGTGGTTGCGAGGTTTCAAAAATGGTGGTTGGACCCCCGCAATCCAAAATGGAAAAAGCAGCAAGATAATGGATGGATGGATGGATGGATGGGTGGGTGGATGGATGGGTGGATGGATGGATGGGTTTATTCTTGTGACACTGTGGGACAAGATGGTGCCAGCTTATGTAGCATATCTTCTGTCATTGCCAACTTTGTTTATGTGCTGTTTTTTACTTTTTTATTAATGGGCATGTCATCTCCTTGCTCGTGTACAATCACCAAACACTTTAGGATTTACGACTTTGTCCCAATTATATAATAGTTTCTAGACATGATGGACAAACAAATTTGCCTGTTTCAATCAGGGATCCCAGCTTGTTTGCTCTGTGCCCCAGCCCCATCTCTGTGAAACAATCGTTGCTGCCGGAGTGAATGCAACGGTTGACTTGAGAGGATGAGGATGTGTTTGGTGCTTTTCTGATACTTCTCGGATCATGCTGAAAGGGGTGCCTTACCTTTTTTACTTTGCTGCATTCCCTCCACCCTGTCGACACCTGGTTGGTACCTGCTGTCGACCTGGATGAGGTGCTACAGCGCTGCTGTGACCCTTGTTCTCCTCATGAAACTACACAACCTGCAACCTCTGCGCCCTGCCCCCAGACACAGGTTGCTGTGGATACACCAGCTCCTGCAAGGATCGATCTGGTAAATGTCAGCTTGCTAACGAACAAAACTTTTATCCAAAAGGATTTCTTTTCATCCCAGGGTTTGGACTTTCTCTGTGTTACCTAGACGTGACTGAGTGTTGGTGAATCCATCACTTTTAATGAACTTTTACTGCAGTATTGCTGCTATTTTAACCACCCATGGACATCGGGCCAAGGAGGAGGAACAGCAGCTTTATATAAAACCAATTTAAATGTAAGAAGTTATCGCTGTAATCTTTGTTCAGCAGCTTTTAGCTGGTTTTATGTGAACTGGGTCATCCTCGTACGGTGTTGTGTGCCATGGTCGTTCGGACCCAAGTACAGTATCACTTTTTAAATCACTTTTTATTTATAACATTTGATTCTGTTTATAATCCTCTACAGACTGTTTGTATGCAGGCCTCCTTTACGCTTTGTGAAAAAAAATTTCATTTTTCATAGATAAAATCAGAAGTACAAGGGATTTAGTTTCACCTCCTGCCTGTGATCCCTCAATCTGTGTCCCTGCTTGTGCAATGACAGGTTTGAACCTGTGACTCTGTCTTCTCTACACAAGGTTATCTGTCATCTGAAGCCTTCAGGGTCTCCAAAAGGTCCTGACTTGACTTTTTAAAGATGTTTTCCCTGCACCCTAGGACCATTTACTCTTGAGCTGATCATTGTCCTCTGGTGTGGTCCCTGATCATTTTAAACATGCTGTAGTACAACCTCTGGTTAAAAAAAATCAAGACTGTATCCCACCAATTTAGCGAATTTTGGGCCATTTTCTAAACTTTCTTTTATTTCTAAAGTCCTTGAGTGCACAGTCATTGTGTATTTCTTGAAGAACACCCTTGAAGTTTTCCAATCCAATTTTAAAACTCTCCACAGCACTGAATCGGTTCTTTTAAAAGTTTTTAATATCCTTTTAGCCACTGACTCCAGTGAATGTGTCATCCTTGTGCTTTTAGATCTAACAGCTGCTTTTGACACTGTTGACCATGGACATTCTGCTAGCTCATCTGGAGCAGTGGATAAGAGGTGTTGCCTTAGAATGGTTCAGGTCCTATTTGACAAACCGAACGTTCTATTAGTCTTGAGGAGTCAATATCTTCCTCTTTGCCTCAAAAAAGGCGTTCAATACTTCCTCTTTGCCTGTTTTCTTGTGGTCTCACAAGGCTCAGTTTTAGGCCCACTTTTGTTTTGTCTCCCTCTGCTCCCTCTTGTTTCCATACTCAGAAAACTACGACAACACATTTCATTCCATTATTATGTAGATATCAATCAGATTTACGTCCTTCTTAAAATATTAAACACATACTCCTTAGGTGTTGTGAGGACACAAAGGCCTGGATGGCACTTAACTTTTTGTGTTTTAACAAAACCAAGATTGAAGTGATAGTTTATGGAGGTACCTTACTGTTGAGCCCTCCCCTGTAGATCCACGCTCCTTGACCCAGTACAGCTAATTGACAGTGACAAATTTGTGAGCTGAATTGAGTCCTTAAAGCTGGGGTCTGCGATATTTGAACTCTCTGGGACTCTGGGACTTAGAAATATTTTCAGCGCAGAAAAGCATTCTGCTCCCTCCCCTCAGAGCCATATATGGCTCTGAGGGGAGGGAGCACAGTCCGTGCTTCTGGTGAACTTGGGATCTGCTCCGCCCCCTGCTTCTGTCTGCTCAGAGCCGCTGCGATATTCTGTGTTTATGGAAATAAAACCTTCTAATAAAATATAATAAAACCATGGAGCGCTAGTCCTACAACACAAAATCCAGCAGACACCAGCAGAGGTTCACGAAGCAACGTTTGGACATGATTTAATTCGCTCGTGACTTCCTCTGTCAGCGCTGGTCTGGAATGTGTGGAATGCTCCACCTCCTCCTGTCTGCGCTGCGATATTCTGTGTTTATATGATAATATAACTGTTAAAAAAAATTAATAAAACCACGAATCACTCATCCTACAACACAAAATCCAGCAGACACCAGCAGAGGTTCACGAAGCAACGTTTGGACATGATTTAATTCGCTCGTGACTTCCTCATGTCGCTGCGCTGGTCTGGAATGTGTGGAATGCTCCACCTCCTCCTGTCTCTGCGCTGCGATATTCTGTGTTTACAGGTAGTCCCCGATTTACGAGCGCTCTGATCTGCGAGGTCCCAGACTTACGAGCTGCACATTTTTGGAAAAAACGAAAAAAATACCGAGTTTTCATGTGTTTTTTCACTTCAGTTAGCTAGTTAAGCATATAAACACACGTTTCCGATCATTTTTATGCACTCAAAAGTAGTTTTTAGATGAAAATAGAGTGTTTTTAGGTGCGCTGGCGAAATTTACGAGCGGACTTCCGAGCGGACTTCCGGGTTGCGAATTTTTGGAAAAAACGAAAAAAATACTGAGTTTTCATGTGTTTTTCCACTACAGTTAGCAAGTTAAGCATATAAACACACGTTTCCGATCATTTTTATGCACTCAAAAGTAGTTTTTAGATGAAAATAGAGTGTTTTTAGGTGCGCTGGCGAAATTTACGAGCGGACTTCCGGGTTGCGAATTTTTGGAAAAAACGAAAAAAATACTGAGTTTTCATGTGTTTTTTCACTACAGTTAGCAAGTTAAGCATATAAACACACGTTTCCGATCATTTTTATGCACTCAAAAGTAGTTTATAGATGAAAATAGAGTGTTTTTAGGTGCGCTGGCGAAATTTACGAGCGGACTTCCGGGTTTACGAGAGCAATGGCGGCCGTTCCAAATTACGAGATTTCCGGTTTACGAGCGCCCCCTTGTGACGGATCTCGCTCGTAAATCGGGGAATACCTGTATATGATAATATAACTGTTAAAAAAATTTAATAAAACCACGAATCACTCATCCTACAACACAAAATCCAGCAGAAATCATCAGAGGTTCACAAAGCAACGTTGGACATGTTTTAATTCGCTCGTGAGTCGTGACAAATCCATTTCCTCATTCCTGTCAGTGAAGGATGAAGCGATCACTTGACTTTTGGCAAAAAAACTAAATAAAAGTCCAGCTCTGGGATAAAGAAGGGATATTTAATACATTTTGTGTCACATAAAAAACAGTCCTGCATCGCTTTGCAATCCTTTGAATGAGAACGAGCTGCGGCTGGGACAGGTGGGGGCGTGGGTTGGGGCGTGACAAACAACTCTGTTTTTATTGGCTGTCAGTGTCCTGGTCACTCTTGTGTTTTCAGTGTTTTTATAAATGCTGATAGAGAAGCAAGGGGACTATAGTTTTTTTCAGAGATTACTTTGTCTAACATCAGTCTGTCAGTAGATAGTGACAGAGTGAAGAAATATGTTAAAAATATATTGTTTGAAAAGTTACAGACTACATTACAATCTTACATACTATAGCTTTAAATTAGCCTGATCAGGTTACTTTTTAAAATATGTTGTTTTTTTTTTGAGACAGCTAGACAAAATAAAACTCATCATTCCAAAAAGACACTGTAAGACAGTAATCCATTCCTTTGTTACCAACCATCTGGATCACTGTAACACATTTTATCTGGGGGTTAGTGGGTCCTCCATTGGCCAACTTCAGAGGGTCCAACATGCTGCTGCAAGGCTTTTAACTGGCACATGTACATATACAATACAATACAATACAACTTTATTTATAAAGCACTTTAAAACAACACCGTTGGCCAAAGTGAGCAAACCTCTCCCATTTTATCTTCACTCCATAAGCTGTCTGTGCATTTAATAATAAAATAAAGTGCTATGCGTTGTCATCATTGTATGTTCCCATACATTAGGGCTTAGTGTATTACTAGCTGATGTCTCTCTTAGTTAATCCTAGATGTTATTATTGTTTTTCTCTTGCATTTGTTGTTGGATGTAACTGGGACCCTGTGTACATAATCTCGTTTTCAACACATGTACTACATGTGGTGCAAATGACAATAAATTCTCTCTGACTCTGACTCTGACAAAGACAAAATTGGCTCTCTGCATTTAACCTATTGCACCTGCAGATACCCAGGTGGAGCAGTGGGCAGCTATGTAAGCTGCCTGGGGAGAAATTCGGGATTAGGTGTCCTTATCAGAGACACCACGAGATGTGCAATGACTGGGGATCAAACCCAGGACCTTCAGGTCCCGAATCATCTGCCCTGACCCTACACCATCTCTGCCCCTTTTTCATTTTAGGATCCATTTGAAAAATGTCTTTAAATCTTTGAATGGCTATGCCACAGCCTACGTCTCTAAACTGCTGCATCCCTACGAACGCTCTTGCTCTCTCAGATCAGCTGATCAGCTATTTCTGAGTGTCCCTAAAACCAGACTGAAACTCACGGTGGTGTGAGCATTTGCTACAGCAGCTCCTAAACTGTGGGCTGAGCTGCCCATCATCTCTATTGTTTTTATTACTTGGTTTTATTTTACTTGTGTTTTGATTGTATTTTGTATTGTATAAGCCGTGTTTTAATGTTTATTCTGTACAGCAGTTGGGTCTGCTATGGCATGTAAAGTGCTTTACAAACAAAGTTGGGTTGGATTGTGAAAGAGACACTCATGAGAGACGTTGTTTTCTTGCCAATTGCTAGCCTGCAGTCTACTGACATCTATTTTTCAGCTTGTGTGGAGCCTTGACTGAGTACCGGTAGGTTGGAATCAAAGCTGGAAGTGGGTGGGATCACCCAAAAGAGGGACTCTGAAGTCACGTGTTAGCCCGAATAGGGCAAAGTTGAGCCTGTGGAAAAAGACCATATGCTAGAAGAGATTTGGCGTTCATATTTGGTTTACAATACCGGTAGTTCATATACTGTGTTTTAAACACATGCAAGTAGTATTGCAACAAAACTAAGATAGAAACATGCTACAGAATCCTTGAAGATCATACAACACTTCATCATAAGTCATTGTGTATCTATACAAAAATTATACACGTTATAAAGGTTTAAAATTTTGATTGCACACAAGAGACTTAAGAATTACCTTTTAATACGATATTCTGATTGAACCTAAGATACAAGTGTACTGTAAACAAAGTATTATCAATGTAGTAAACAAAGTATTATCAATGTATTCACAAATGTTGGTTTGTGCAAACATGTTTACTGTGCAGCTTGGAAGCGGGTATTCCACACAAGTGGAACTGATATTTTTCAACAACACAGGGTAGGCCAAACAGGGATGTCTACATTCCTGGGGCCAAGCCCAGAAATCAAACTGAGCCACAGAACATCACAAAAATATAAAACACACACATAGTGACATTCTAAATACAGACCAACTGGTGCATACACATAAAAGTACATAAAGTCCACGGCACATACATATATAAACATATACATAATACATTAAACTCTTTATGTCTTAATGAAGACAAAGAGAAGTCACACACACAAGAACGTAAAGAATCTTGCTGTAGCAGGACAGCATGAGACCTGGGGCGGGTCATTGTCCCGGCAACCAGGATTTTATCAGTAGCAGAGCCATATATAGAGAGAGTTCCGACATGCTTTGAACTCGCCGACAGGCGGTCACGTGGTTCATGCAGCTCTCAATCGTTCCAAACAGCTCATCACTGCCAGTCAATTTGAGCAGCTACTCGCGCAAAATGACACAAAAAAATGACTTTTCTTACTTTGTCCAGCGTTTTTCAGTAATTATTGAGCAGTAACAAACTGATTACTTAGGCCTTTATTAAATGCTTCACAACAGATACGAAGAGAGCACATTTTCCTTCAGTTTCATCATAATCATCATCATTCCTCTACCGTTCTCTTCATTTCTTATCCTGCAGCTCCACCTAATGGCGTGAGCACTACACAACACTGCGTTTTTTTAAAGCATTTTTAGACGTGGCAGATGAGTTACCTTATCGCTATTTATATATTTCAATTAATTATATTATATATTATATATATATATATATATATATATTATATATATATATATATATTTATATATATATATATATATATATATATATTTATATATAGCCGGCAGCGTTATCAATATTTGCACTACACTGCCAACTGAAAAGTAACAAAAATGATCCTAAAAGGATGAAATTACAAAAATCAAAGGATTTATTTAATACTTTACGTACATATATTCTATTCGGCCACGAAATTAACAAAAAATAGAATGATCTTTTAATCCCTAAAACCACGTTTAAATCTCAAATACACGGGTGTGTCGCCACCGCATTTATACATAAAGTAACCCAAATACATTAAACTAACGACTCGCCGTCGAATGGTCGACACAAAAGACACAATAAAATCATCCGGCCACGTTAATTTGGCTTGAAACAGCGGGGTTCTCTACGGATCATTAGTAACCCAGCACAACCAGCCGGCAGACACAGAGTTAGCGTCTATAGGTAGTCAACAGATTTAATGAAAAGTAACTAAAATACATGAAAATAACGACTCACCGTCGAATGGTCATCACAAAACACACAATAAAATCATCCGGCCACGTTAATTTGGCTTGAAACAGCGGGGTTGTCTGCGGATTTATCCAAGTACCCAGCACAAACAGCTAGCCACAGAACTAGCCCTCGAGTTCACGACTGACCCGGAAGTTGTCATCAACATGGAATAGTCCATTTTTAGTAGGGGGATAAAGAAATCGACCGTTTTTTTAATTGCGTATTTAATGATCGTTTTCATCGTAACTATAATTATTTTTATGTTAAATGTACATTAACAAGCAGGATCAATGTTAGTGATGTAGGTGACTGCACGGGGCGAGGCGGGGCCGGGGCCACTGCTGAAATGGGACCCCCAGGCATTTACCTACATGGTAGAGCCGAGTCTGTTCTCAGCTCTGCCCCCCTCACCCTCACACCCTTCCTCCTTTCTGCTGTTTACGGTGGGGAAAAATATAAAACAAGCAGCATAAGAGCTTGTAAATAAGTTTATTGGTTTTTACTGATAGATAATTAGTTATTAGCGGTACTGCATTTTAAATAAAAATAGCACAAATCCGCTTATGAATTATAAAAGTTAGTCAATTCACAAAAACGCTGACAAAAAGTTTAGGTCCACTGTAAGCGGAATAGCGCTTTAGCGCTCCCTAGCGTTCATCCGCCCACCTTTGGTAATTTCAGAGATTGAGTAGAAATAGAAGTGAGGTGAGTGAGATGAGGGAAAGATGAAAATGTATCCTCAGAGGACAAGGATGATGATCCAGAATCGACAGGTCCAGGAGGATGTATCAACAGGCGATGCAATCAGGGAACAGAGATGAAAAACCTCAGGGAACAATGACAACACAAAAAAATTACAAAAGCAGGATAGAAGAACTTCAGACATGAAAATGAACAGTTCTGTGAAGAAAAATGTTAATGGAAAATAAATACTGACATATTATTTTTACTAAAGATCAAATGAAGGCAATTGGCATGAAGAATAACTTCCCAGTTCCATCTGATAGTTTAATTATTATAAATAAATAAAAATTTGTTACTGTTCTACAATTTATTGATGCTGTCTCATCTCAACTTGACCCATAACTAATGACATAAAACTATAATGTAAATTAACAGTCCTGCAGTAAATACCAACTTTGTGAAGGTTATGGTGTTAAAGTAATTTTATTCAAACATGTTGATTAAGATATTCTTAAGACAGAAAATTAGATATTGTACCTTTGTGATACTTTGCAACATTCAAGTCATTCTCCTGTAGTTTAACCTGGAAAACATAAAAAAACTCATCTCCACGATCACATGTTTCTTTAAAGATAATGTCACCATTTATGCTGCAGTCTTTGACAAAGGATCTATAATTTTAGATTAACCACGTCAATCTCTCAGGAAAAAAGGCTATATTTTGAGAGTTCAGTGGAATTACCATTTAAAAAAACTTTCAAAATTAAAGCTGTACTGAATATTTTAAAACGCTGAATTAGACAGAAATAGATTATTTTAAACCCGTCATGATTGCAGAGCTAGCTAACTAACATGCTAATAAAGAGTGACACTACTAGCTAACTAACATGTTTAATGAAGAAAAACTGGCGACATGAAGCATTAATGTTGATAAAATGGTATAGAACAGTCAGCTAACGCTTCACAAGGGCAAAAGAAAATTGTATTTTCATCAACTTACCGGAGAAAACACGTCTGAAACATCAAGAATGAACTACGTTCGATGCTAGCAGCGCTGCTGTTTGAAAAACTTCCGGAACAAATCGCCCCCTCCATGACCAACGTGACTTCCGCATTCCATTCTTACAATGGGAGTCTATGGAAGTGTCGGAACTCTCTCTATATATGGCTCTGATCAGTAGAACAACCAATCACACACCAGAAGAAGCCACATACACAACAGCTAGGGAAATTCAGCATTTCTCGGAGGACCTTCGGCGGGACAGGTCTGATATGCTCACAACTCCTTGTGCACAAAGAATTGTTCTATTTCTTGTTGTACTCTGATTATTCTGTTAACCTGTGCCTGTCAATAAATCTTTATCATTTTTCAAGAGACTCTGGTCATTGAACACCGTTGAAAATCCCTTCAAGACATAAACATAATATTTCTTATTAGAGTAACAGAATAACCACCTGCAAGCTGCAGTACTATTTAATAGTAATTCTTCAAGTTATACAAGCTTATATAGGTTTTGTAATTAAGACATCACAAATGACTACACAGTGCATTACAAATCATTTTGTTGATTTACACCCCCACCCTTCTGCTCCTCTATTTGGGAATGGAAAAAGGGAGAAAAATAATGTAGTTGAATGTATTAATTCAACATGATGAATCCTGTATTCAAGTCAGTGGAGTGAATAATTAAAATTAGCTGATAAAACTTTCAGCAGAATTACTTTGCCGAAATTGCTGAACAGATGTGTCATTTTAATGAAAATCCACAGCCAAGCTTCTTTCCCCTTCCCCTCTGTCGGATAAAAATATTATTCCCAGGGCACATTCGTAATTTGGTAGTAAATACACTCACAGCCATCTCCAGAAGGGTAGGTGGAAGCGGGTGGAGAGAAAGGAAGAGCAACTTGTCACACTTACTAACTTGATTTCTCCCTCTGCATGCAGTTAAAGCTATCTGCAGTAATTCACTGCACTCCATTGTTTCAGCAAATCCCAAGGAAGACTTATTAAAATGCAATAATCTCCCTATTTAAACAAAAACAATAACCATTACAATTCCCGCTGATCTAAAACATAGCATAAGCCCCCATCTGCTGTGAATGATTAGAGTCTTGACGAGGGAATTTAATTTGCAACATTCAAAGATTTGAATCTGAGCAGATTTCTCCTTCGAGGCTCTCACCCTCATACTCATTTGCCTCTCGCTTTATTTGTATTTTTAATTATTTATTTAGCTGCCACTAACATTTTTATTTAAAAAAAGCAGCATTGAATGTATTCTGTTTAGGCAACAACATGTTTTAACGGAACTGTCTTTTCTAAAACCTCAGCTCCGTGATTTGATAAGAGTTTCTGAATGGGGTGTGTACATTATCACACACTGCAAATGCCCAATTAGCATCATAAAAACACAAATGAGCAAATAAAAAGTTATTTTTTATTTTATTTTTATTCCATTAAAAAGAAGCCTGTCTCGTTTATTTATTTATTTTCAAATTAAAGCAGTCTAATTCAGTACAGTCACAAAGAAAAGACAGCTTTAGTCATCAGGAATTCCTTTCAGTTTGCACTTATTTGGTTTTAAACAGAAGTAAACAAACTGTGTCTCGTTTATTGCAGAGTAATAAAAAACTTAATCAATTGATTTTGTTTGAATTCAAACTATCTGTATTATACATACTGTGCCAGTGTGTTGAGTAGATATTATATTTATATATAAGTGAAAAGAGCGGTTGGAAGAACTATATTCTGCTCTTGAATATATTTGATGTAAAAACTTGACATCTGTTTAGACAGAGCAAAGCTGAAGAACCACTAATGTGGCTGAATGTTAAATATTCTAAGGCTAAAGTCAGAAATTCAACACAAAACATTTTTAATGAAATATGTTTTATTACGCTTAAGTTTAAGTATAAACAATTTTCTGTCTCTCCATCCCTTTAAATCACAGTTTGTCAAACAATTTATTATAGTTACTTAAAATAAATATAACTGGATGAACCAGTGTAGATGAGAGATTATTTTTTGAGCATGTAAAAAAAACAAGTGTAATATTTAAGCTACATACTTTTTTTCCCCTTTCTCTAACTCCTGAATCAGAATTTTCAATTCAATTCAAATCTTGGATTTGACAGGGAGCCAGTGGAGAGAAACTAAAACTGGAGAGAATCTCCCACTAACCTTCTGGCAGCAACATTTTGGATCAACTGAAGACGTTTTAAAGAAGTATTTGGACACGCAGATAATAAACCATTGCAATACTGTAGTCCAGTCTAGACGTGACAAATGCATGAACCAGTTTTTCTGCATCATTTTTACAAAAGATGTTTCTAATTTTAGTGATATTACACAGGTGGAAGTAAGCAGTTCTAGTAACATTTTTAATGTGGCGGATAAAAGACATGTCCTGATCAAAAATAACACGACGATTTTTAACATTAGAACTGGAGGCCAGATTAATGACATCCAAGGAGGGTGAAAGACTGCAAAGCGGGTGCTCAGATCCAAAAACTAAAACCTCAGTCTTGTCTGTGTTCAAAATCAGAAAATTAAGGGTTATCCAGGTTTTTATGTTTTTAAGACATGCTTGTAGTCTAAGTAGCTGATTGGATTCAATGGGTTTCATGGACAAATATAACTGTGTATCATCATGAAAATGTATCCCACGCTCTTTAATAACTTTACCTAATGGAAGCATATACAAAGTAAATAGCAATTGGTCCAATCACTGAGCCCTGAGGAACTTCATGACTAACTTTAGTGTATGATGAAGATTCATTATTTACATTTACAATTTGGAATCTATCAGATATATATGAGTTAAACATCTAAGAGACATTCCTGTAATTCCAATATCATATTCAAATCTCTGTAATGGAATATTATGATCAACTGTATCAAATGCAGCACTGAGATCTAACAGGACCAGTGTAGACACTTGTCTTTTGTCAGAGGCCATGAGAATATCATTACTGTAATGTTCACCAGTGCAGATTCAGTGCTGTGGTGAGCTCTAAACCCTGACTGAAACTCTTCAAACAGATGAGTTATTTACAGATGTTCACATAACTGACCTGCAACTATTTTCTCTAGAATTTTTTAGATGAAAGTTAGATTAGATATAGGTCTATAATTGGCCAGAATTACTGAGTCAATGTTGTGTTTCTTAAGTAAAGGTTTCATTACAGCAATCTTAAAGCTCTGTGGTACATAACCATTCGTTAGACACAAATCATAATATCACAATCACAATAATAATCACAATCATTATCCTTATTTTCAAGTAAACCCTGAAATTTGTTTAAACTAATTATTATAATCTATTTGGAGGATCTGTCTAAATATAGTATTTATGTTTTACTTTCTACTTTTGAATAATACTGTTGATGTTATTGCCACAAGGTCTGCTATAAGCTTAGTGTTGTAAAGAAGTCCCAGTTAAAAAATACACACACAGCTTGTCTTCTACTTTATTATAGTTTTAATTTTGCAAAGCTTGAACTGCATATTTTCTCAATCACCATTTGGGAGTGGTTTGCAATAATTTCATGATGTGACTTCAAAATCAGCTTTCAAATCTGAATTATTTTTACACGGGTACACACACCCCTTGAAATGTCCTGCCCTAGACAGCAATGTTTATTTATTTTTATTTAAACCTTTATTTTACCAGGAAGAAATCCATTGAGTGTATTAATCTCTTTTACAATGATGTCCTGGGCAATATACAAATACAGCAACATAATAAGTGTCACTTCATAGAGACACAGCTATCCTTTATCATTTCAAGTTACTTGTGAAAATGAGAGCTGCAGCCTCCATTCAGCACCTCAGCAGGCTAAAACATAGCAGGTGCATTGCTAAATATATATTAAAAAGTGCTTTATTCTGCAAGTTGCTGTATTCCCAGGGGCTCCTTGCACTACTGATCTCTCAGCCTAGTATCATCCATTTCTGGTTGTGAGTGTTCGGAGCGGATCGTAATTCGTGTCTCTGGTTAGCGGTGTGCCCTAGAGACTTCTGATAATGAGCTTGGAGGTTAGAAAAAATGGAGTGCCAGTCCCAGAAGGTGTTGTTGAGTTATAGATTGGGTTCCACAGAGTCTCCAGTGGGTTACTTAGAATCTCCAGAGACCCAGTTAGGGCCAAACCTTTGGCAGAAGGTATATTATTTCACCATTTGAAAGAAAAACAGTGCCATTTTGAATTTCATCAAATTGGCACTCAGAGGCAAATTTTAGGAGGAAAATTATTAAAAACAGTCGTGGTATACTATAAACACTGTAGCATATAGGCACTGTACATATTTTTTTAACATGCTTTAACCTTTTTTTAATGTGTTTCTGAATGTGAATTTTTACATTTGCTATGCTGTATTTTATTTTTTTCTAAATTGTGGCCTTCCTCACTTTGGCCACATAATTTACAATGGCTAGTACTAAGCAGACTTTCTGGTTTAGTCAGGCATGTTCAGCCTAAAGCCAGATTTTTTTACCATTTTGATCATTTATTTATTTTTATTTTCACTTTGCTTGATCACAGCAGTTAACACTGAACACATAGCCTGATCTGAAATAAGTTGTGTTCTAAGTTCATCATCTGTTAAAAATGCTGGTTTTTACTTGCGTATCTTCATACAGTTTTCCCACCATAAGATATGCACCATTATGCAAGTCAGTTGGTTAATAAGCCATGCTTGATTCAAGATGGCTGCCACAGCTAATCTAACTTGACCAACTCAAAAAGGGTTATAACTCAGATATTCTACATGTTGTTAGCTAACATTTAGTGTAGCAGTAGTTTAGAGTCATCCCCAACACCTCTCTTGAGCTCTAACAGTACATGGGAGATCTTTGTTCAAAACTTTAACATTGCGAGGAAGCCAGTACGGTATGTATTTCTTTAAGGGATTTTACTTTTTATTCAGTTTTTTTGTTTGTTTATTTGTTTGTTTGGTAAGTTTTACTACAGCCTTTTATTATATTCAGACTTCAGTTTAAGGCCCTCAGATGAAATCACTAAACCCTCTTTGGTAGAATAGTTTATGCTTCACTATCAAATTAACTCCTGTAGCTACAACTTATATGAACCCTCAAAGTTCTGAAGACATCATTACCTGCAACGTCCCCTCAGTGCGGACCCAACTAGAAGACCTAAAAAGGGTCTTCTCCTACTCTGCTCCTGTTTCCTGGAATATCTTTCAAAAAGAGCTGAAGCTCTCAACCTTGACCTCTCTAAGGGATTTAAACATTCGCTAATCTCATGACAAAAACCAACGCAGACATGTTCCTGTTTTTAGTATTTTACATCGCTTTATAATCTAGCTGCTTTTGTTCGGTTTTTTTTATCATTTATTTTATTTACTTTTCATTTTATATTATTGTCTATTGTTGTCTAGTGTTGTCATCTGTGTTCCTGTTTAAATCAGGTCTCTCTTGTAAATGAATCCTCTTGATTCAGTGTGAGTAACTTGTGTAAATAAAAGTTGAATGAAAGAAAAAAAAGCCATGCTGATAGAAAAATTAATTCAGCAATTAAAAAAATATTCTAATGTGTCTTTTTACTAGCATCTGGGCATGTTGATATTTATTTTATCTCTCAACAAGCTTTACTTTAGTTGATAAATGGTTGTTCTATTTTGCTGTAATTTGTTATTTTGTTATCAGCAGACCGATGTTCTCAGTGGGTTTTATGTTCCCATTATTAAGGGTTTCCTACAAGTGCACCATTCACTTTGTAAAGTCTTCCATTTAGAAACATTATGTTTTTTTGTAAATATGTTAAATATGCCTGTCAGACAGAGATTGGACAATGGTTTTAGGAATAATGTAAAACAGACACAATTTGAACGCTTTGCAATTTTTACTTTTGTAATTATTTCTAATGTGCAAATCACAGAAGCATCCAGATAGATATAGACATTCACCTTGTCTGTCGTTTTGTTGGTTGTATTTGCATTTAATTTCATATAATCAAGTTGAGTTGATTAAAAAAATGTTTAGTTTTTTTGTGGGGACTATTCAATAAAATGTCTTTGTTTTGCCCTCTCTGATAACAATGTACAATGTTACCTATAATTATTATATGCATGTTTTACTGTTAAACCAGTTATCCAATTGTCTGTCATGTAATACTGGTTTTGTAAAAAAGTCCACCTCTAAAAGTACATATATTTGTATATGCCCTTTGAAAGGCAGATATAATGTGGAATATTCTCCATCTGTCCGTGTATACATAGTTCCCACACACGTGACGAGTATTGCGCAATACTGGGTTTTTCGCCACCCGTAAAGGCAGAAATGGCAGACGAACAGACTCGAGCTACCACAACTAAATACAGTACTAGCTTGACCAAGGCACAAGAGCAAAATGGCAGTGGTCGGAGTTGAATGAGTTGGAGAAAGAAATCATGGCAGACGAAGCGG
This sequence comes from Garcialebias charrua, assembly GCA_038048925.1. Taxonomy (NCBI): domain Eukaryota; kingdom Metazoa; phylum Chordata; class Actinopteri; order Cyprinodontiformes; family Rivulidae; genus Garcialebias; species Garcialebias charrua. The sequence continues at coordinate 48,793 of JBBPBX010013751.1, forward strand.
ACAACTTGTCACCAAGAAGTTACTCTGATATCATTAATTATTTAATTACTACGAGGAGTGCACAACGAGGAGCTTCACAGCTTTAAATCCAAAAAAGATGTGTAAACTGTCTCAATCATATCTAACCAGCTAAATAAAGGTTTAACTAAAATAACACACAGCCAACAAACAGTCCAGGCTCAACACGGACCAGGACCAGCACTTTAAGTGTTACCGTGTTGGTAACGCGACATGCTAAGCTAACCACAGCAGTACACGGTGCTAAATCATGAAAAAAAAAAAACAGCTCCAACACAGACAGTTGTACTCTAACATTGTTCTGACATTGTTTCACAAAATGATTTATGTAGAATATTTTGTTTACCGGACAAAAGCACGACGTCTTCAGAGCAGATCCGAGCAGACTCAGAGAGGAGGGGCTGCTGTGAGCTCCTCCGATGAGATAAATCCTTCACGTTTACTTATTTTTGGGATTAAGTGAAACCTGCGCTCTGCCCAAACGTCTACCCGACTGGAACACCCACTGACCCAACACGAAGTAACCATTGCAATTAATTAGAAATAAAAATTAAAAATAACAATGTGAAAAATACACAGCCAGTAGACTGCGATGACTGCTGCTCTCGTAACGTTCCGCCTCCACGCATGAGGGTCAACCCGGAAATTCCACAGATGTTACGTCACATGGGAACTACATCCATAACCTCTCTTGTCCTGCCTTAGACCCTGCAATCATTGGGGGACCCCATCATTGCGGTCAGTGGGGGTCTATCCCTGTTGGATATTTTGTGTTTTTACTGCTGTCATGCGCAACATGAATTGGCCCATTTTTCAAATAGAGCTTCCAAAAGTCAGAGTCAGCGAATCTTTATTGTCATTTGCACCGCATGTGGTACATGTGATGAAATGAGATTATGTACACAGGGTCCCAGTTACATCCAACAACAAATGCAAGAGAAAAACAATAATAACATCTAGGATATAACTAAGAAAAACATCAACTAGAAATACACTAAGCCCTAATGTAGTAGAAAAACATCATTACAAACAGCAGCACGAACATGAGTCTGTATGAGCAGATGGTCACAGATGAACACAGCAACAAGAAAACAGATCAGCATCAGCATGATACAATCTACATAGCTAATGTAGGTCAGAGCATCCCTGATGCATCCTTACATTTCTATGCTGATGATACAGTTGTTTATTGCCGAGCTAAAACAGTAGCTAAGGCTTTCCAGTTACTGCAATCCACTTTTGACATCATCCAGTCAGATTTGTTCCGTCTCAAACTTGTCCTAAATGCTGAAAAAACAAAAGGGATGTTTTTTTCAAGTAGGAAGTCGGTCCCAGCAGATCTTCCTCTGATTCTTTCCTCAAATGGTGTCCCTATTGAGTTTGTTGATTCCTATAAATATTTGGGTATCCTGGTCGATTCACATCTCTCATTTAAACTCCACGTGGAAAACCTAGTGAAGAAACTGAAAGTTAAACTGGGTTTCTTTTTCAGAAATAAATCATGTCTAACACTGAATGCTAGGAAACGCCTTGTATCTGTGACTTTCCTGCCCTCCATTGATTACGGTGACATTCTCTACATGAATGCTCCTACAAGCACCCTGCGGATGTTGGATGTTGTCTATCATGGTGCACTAAGATTCATAACTGGCTGTGATTATCGTACCCACCACTGCACCCTGTATTCACTGGTTAACTGGACATCATTAACCTCACGCAGACTCTTCCACTGGTACATTTTCATCTTTAAATCACTTCTTGGTCTGCTGCCCTCATACATCTCCTCCTACATGTCTTTGCGTGAGTGCAGCTACAGTGTGCGCTCTCAGGACATGATTACCTGCAGTGTTCCGTCAGTGAGGACTGAACTTGGAAAAAGGGCCTTCTCCTACTCCGCTCCTGCTTCATGGAATATCTTACAAAAAGATCTGAAGCTCTCGACCTTGACTTCTCTGGATGGTTTTCAGAATCTGTTGGAATCCTGGCAAAAACCAATGCAGATTTGTTCCTGTCTTTGATTTTTTTGTACATCTACCTTATAATGTTTTTGCTACTTTTTCTTTTCTTTTGTTTACTGTTTAATGTATTTGTATCATTGATGTTCATCATTCTTTAGTTTGTAGCAGGTCGCTTTCGTAAATGAGCCCTCGAGGCTCAATAAGATTTACCTGACTAAATAAAGGTTGAATGAATGATGTGATATTTTGCAGTGATTATTCTTATTATTTATTTATTCATGAGTCTAACAGCCTCAGGGTAGAAGCTGTTCCTCAGTCTAGTGGTTCTACATTTGATGCTCCTTAACCTCCGTCCTGAAGGGAGTGGGGCAAAGAGTGTGTGCTGGGTGAGTGAGGTCTTTCATGATGCAGGTGGCTCTCTTCCTGCATCTGGAGGTGTAAATGTCTGTGATGGTGGGGAGACTGACTCCAACATCTTCTGCACAGTAAAAATGCCAGTGTTGAATTAACACCCTCAGTGTTAATTTTAACACCGGAAAAGTGTCTATATGTGTCCAAGTCAGCTGGTGTTAAAGTAACACTTTCGAAAGTGTTAAAAGTTTAACACCCATTTTTTGTTAAATTAACACCAGACATTGTTAATATTCAACAATAGCTAGTGTCACATTAACATTGCAACAGTGTTAGTGTTAAAATATAATGTTAAAAGTAACACTGTTCAGTGTTAATCATAAACATAATGCGGTGTTGAAAAAGTAAACGACTGACACCACAAGGTGTCAATAATTTACCTTTTCAACACCGCATTATGTTTATGATTAACACTGAACAGTGTTAATCATAAACATAATGCGGTGTTGAAAAGGTAAATGATTGACACCACAAGGTGTCAACATCAACCAAATCCAATGGGAAAAATTCTAAAAAAAAATACTCAGAAATGGAAAGTTCAACTTTTATTAAACCCATTTCAGTATTACAGACCTTCGATGCTCAGCTCATATAAAACAGTAGCGGGGCACAATATGTTTCTTTCATCATTATCAGCCGAAAATTGCCTGTCATAAGGCTGATAATACAGTATATCAGATTAGCGACACAAATAATAGCAAACACATCATCCACCATCTATT
>JBBPBX010013752.1:0-26719 GCA_038048925.1 Garcialebias charrua
GCTGTGTAGGCTTATTGAAAGAAAACACAAAAAATGGCTGCAACTGTCCAAAGTATTTTTTTGTTAACATTTGATCCTTTACTGCCCCAATCACGTGCGTAATAAAGTTGACAATCGTTGAAAAACCACAAAAGAGTGAGTCCCTGAAAGTCGAACCGGAACCGGAAAGTAGCGAGGGACATGCATGGTATTGGAAATAATAAATGAACAGAAAAAAAATATCTATTGTTGGAAACTGAAACCATTTTTTTCCCACAGAACTCTCAATTTTCTTGAAGTGATTACATCAAACTTAAGTTTCTTCTCTCAATGGAAGTCGCCAGGCCAACACAAATAGAAATCATAAAACCCAACAGCAATCATATACTTCCAACAAAAGTTGTTAAAAAAATAACTATTTTTGAATCCTTGATTTAAGAAAAAGTTTTAAAAAGTTTATCTTTAAAGGTTCAGTATGTAATTTCTGGAACATGCTGGAACTTAGGAAAATTTTGAACAGAGACACGTTTCTGGTCCCTCCCCCTCAGAGCCATATATGGCTCTGCTCCCTCTTTTTGCTCTGCTGAAATTCAAATTCAAGCTCTGTTTTTATTGGCTGATTCAAATTCAAGCTCTGTTTTTATTGGCTGGTTACAAACTCTGTTTTTATTGGCTGGTTAACGGCGGGTCACTGTGGCTTTTTAGAAATGCTTTTAGAGAAGCAAGGGGACAATAGTTTTTTTCAGAGATTACTTGTCTAAAATCAGTATGTCAGGAGGTAGTGACAGAGTGAAGAAATATGTTAAAAATATATTGTTAGAAAAGTTACATACAGCTCCTTTAAACCTAGCCTGGTTAAAACCAGACCCTTGTCCTTCACTTCGTTTCGTACTAGGGTCTGGGACTTCTCCCATAGAGAACGATTTCTCCGGTAGATTTTTGACCGGACCAATCAGAGAACAGAAGGGGTGGAGTTTTTGGCCCCTAACCCACGCCCCCACCTGTCCCAGCGCGCAGCCAGCGAGCAGCCGCATGTTCTCATTCAAAGCGATGCAAAGCGATGCAGGACTGTTTTATATGTGACACAAATGTATTAAATTCCCCTTCTTAATCCCTTATCTGGAGTTTTCTTTTGTTTTTTTTGCCAAAAGTCAAGTGATCGCTCCCTCCTCCTCCTCCTCTCCCTCCGCTATGAGGAAATGCCTCAGGTTGTCACGAGAGAATTAAACTCGGGTTTTACGTTGCTGCCCGAGTCCCATCAGATTTTCTGGTCTTCTGGTGTGCTGGACCAGCGATCCATGGTATTATTTTATTTTTTTAGAAGGTTTTCTTAACATATAAACACAGAATATGCAGCGGCAGCGACAGCGGAGGGAGGGGATGAGGGAGGCGGGAGTGATCACTTGACTTTTGGCAAAAAAACGAAAGAAAACTCCAGATAAGGGATTAAGAAGGGGAATTTAATACATTTGTGTCGCATATAAAACAGTCCTGCATTGCTTTGAATGAGAACATGTGAATGCTCGCTGGCTGCGCGTTGGGACAGGTGGGGGCGTGGGTTAGGGGCCAAAAACTCCGCCCCTTCTGTTCTCTGGTCCGGTCAAAAATCTACCGGAGAAATCGTTCTCTATGGGAGAAGTCCCAGACCCTAGTACGAAGCGAAGTGAAGGACAAGGGTCTGGTTTTAACCAGGCTACCTTAAACCCCTTCCATCCATCCATTATCTTCTGCTTGCTCCGAAGTCGGGTCGCGGGGGCAGCAGCCTGTGCAGAGAAGCCCAGACATCTCTTTCCACATCCACCTCTTCCAGCTCTTCTGGGAGGATTCCAAGGCGTTCCCTGGACCACTGAGAGACATAATCTCTCCAGCATGTCCTGGGTCTTCCACGGGGTCTCCTCCCAGTCAGACATGCCTGAAGCACCTCCCTAGGGAGGTGTCCAGGGGGCATTTTTATCAGATGCCCAGACCACCTCAACTAGCTCCTCTCAATCTGGAGGAGCAGCGGTTCTAATCTGTCTCTCTCCCGGATAACCGAACTTCTCACCCTATTTTTAATGGAGAGTCCAGCTACCCTGCGGAGGAAACTAATTTCAACCACCTGTATCCGCAATCTCATTCTTTCGGTCACTACCCAGAGCTCGTGACCATACGTGAGGGTAGGAACATAGACCGACATGTAAACAGAGTTTTGCCTTACAGCTCAGCTCTCTTCACCACAACGGACCGGTAGAGAGTCTGCAATACTGCAGAAGCTGCACCAATCCATCTGTCAATCTCACATTCCATTCTTCCCTCACTCGTGAACAAAACCCCAAGATACTTGAACTCCTCCAATTGAGGCAGAACCTCACCCTCTATCTGGAGAGAGCAATCCACCCTTTTCCGGTTGAGGACTATGGCCTCGGATTTGGAGGTGCTGATTCTCATCCCAGCCGCTTCACACTCTGCTGCGAACCTCTTCAGTGAGAGCTGAAGATCATGGAACAATGACGCCAACAGGACCACATCATCTGCGAAGAGCGGAGATGGAATCCTGAGGCCACCGAACCGGAAACCCTCCACCAGCTGGCTGCACCAAGAAATTCTGTTCATAAAAGTTGATGACAAAATCTGTGACAACGGGCAGCCCTGGTGGAGTCTGTCCTACCCTGAAGGGGTCTGACTTACTACTGACAATGTAAACCAAGTTCTCACACCGCTTGTATAGGAACTGAACAGCCCATAGCAACAAGCCCCCAATCCCATACTCTTAGAGCACCCCCTCAGTGTACCCCGAGGAACACAGTCGAATGCCTTCTCCAAATCCACAAAACACATGTAGACAGGATGGGCAAACTCCCATGACCCCTCGAGGACCCTAGTGAGGGTAAAGAACTGATCTAGTGTTCCACGGCCAGGACAGAACCAGCATTGTTCCTCCTGGATCTGAAGTTCAACCAACAATAGGACTCTCTTATCCAGTACCCCTGAATAGACTTTACCAGGGAGGCTGAGGAGAGTGATTGCCCCCATAATTGGAGCACACCCTCTGGTCCCCCTTTATTGAAGAGGGGAACCACCACCCCAGTCTGCCAGTCCAGTGGCACTGCCCCCGATGTCAATGCAACATCGCAAAGGTGTGTCAACCAAGACAGCCCCACAACATCCAGAGCCTTAAGGAAATCAGGGTGGATCTCATCCACTCCAAGAGCCCTGCCGCCTCTGAGCTTTTTAACTACCTCAGCGACCTCAGCCACAGTTATGGATGGATAAGCCCCCCAACTCTGCTTCCTCCATGGAAGACATGCTGGTGGGATTGAGAAGGTCTGAGAAGTATTCCTTCCACCTCCCGACGACATCACTGGTTGAGGTCAACAGCAGCCTCCTCAACTGTCTGATGGTATGCCATAATCTCCTCGGAGCCAACAGAGAGTCGTTATCCAAGGTCTCGCCAAACTCCTCCCACATCCGAGCTTTTACCTCAGAAACAGCCAAGGCTGCAGACCGCTTGGCCCTCGAGTACAACAAGGCCCGATAAGACTCCTCCTTCTGCTTGACAGCCTCCCTAACCCGGGCTATCCACAACAGAGTTTGTGGATGGCCACCACGAGAAGAACCGACAACCTTGTGGCCCCAGCTCAAGGCAGCCACCTCAACAAGTGAGGTGTGGAACATGGCCCACTCCGACTCAATGTCCCCCACCTCAGTTGAGATGTGGTTAAAGCTCTCCCGGATGTGTGAGTTGAAGATCTCTGATGGGTTCTTCTGCAAGGCATTCCCAGCAACCCCTAACTACACATTTGGGTCTACCGGGTCTGTCCAGCATCTTCCCCTGTCATCTGATCCAACTCACTACCGAGTGGTGATCAGTTGACAGCTCAGCTCCTCTCTTCACCCGAGTGTCCAAAACAAACGGCCGCAAATCAGATGACAAGACTATGAAGTCTATCATCGATCTACAACCTAAGGTGTCCTGTGCCAAGTGCACTCATGGACTCCCTTATGTTCAAACATGGTGTTTGTGATGGACAGACTATGACTAGCACAGAAGTCCAACAACAGAACACAGCTCGGGTTCAGATCAGAGAGGCCGTTCCTCCCAATCACTCCCATCCAGGTCAAACTGTCATTACCCATGTGAGTACTGAAGGCCCCCAGCAGAATAAAGGAGTCAACACCCCTGCCAAGGACTCCAAGAAGGCTGGATACTCTGAATTGCCGTTCTGTGCATAGGCACAAACGACAGAGTCCCCTCCTACCCATAGGCAAAGGGAAGCCACCCTCTTATCTACTGGGGAAAACTCTTAACACACAGGCACCAAGTCAGGGGGCTACAAGTAGACCCACACCAGCTCGACGCCTCTCTCCATGGGCAACTCCAGAGTGGAATAAGGTCCAGCCCCTCTCAAGGAGATCAGTTCCATAGCCCATGCTGTGCGTTGAAGTGAGCCCAACTATATCTAGTCGGTACATCTAAACCTCATGCACAAGCTCAGGCTCCTTCCCCACCAGAGAGGTCATGTTCCACCTTAAACCCCTTCAACAGATTAATCGAAGATGGAAACTTCATACAGTGGTTTTGGGAAGTTTGTGAACTCTTTATAATTTTCTATATTTTTGCACAAACTAAAACATCATCAGATTTTCACACAAGTCCTAAAATTAGATAGAGAACCCATTTCCCAGAAAATCTGATGTTTGAGGTTATATTTTTGCAGAAATGTATAAAACTGAAGAGTTCACAAACGTTCAATCACCACTGTAGATCAGTTTACATGAGTTTAAGTTCAGGTCTGTCTGTTGCTGGAATCTGGCAAAGAACTGATCCATAACTACTGTATTAATGTGAAACATTTCATTTTTCAGGTGACGAGTTTCAACAAAAGATCAAGTTTTTACCTAAAGCAACTTGAATTCTTTACAAACTGATATTTGTCTTCACATTTATGTTTTCTGAACAAGAAACAAAGACAAACATAATAATGATCAAATTTGTATAATATTAAATATAGTATATAGTATAATGTTAAATGTGATATTTAAAATAACTTATGTCATAACAAATACAAAAACACATTAGATAACAAGTATACATTTATTTTTTAACATAAATGATAAATTTAAAAGGAAAATTAAATTATTTTAGAGATAATCAAAAGTAATATTACAAAAACAATTAAATGTAACAACACATAAAGTACCTCATTGTCAATTTATAAGCAACTGTATTGTTAGATGGCCAATATAACGTTGCAAATAAAATAATAGTGTCACACAAATAGCATTACAGTAATTTCGTTTTGCAATGTTGATAACATGAGTTTTTAGTCTAAACATGAATTACCATTCAGACAACGCTTGCTGCATCCTTAATGGTTGTGCAGGTTGATCATCGTCTTCAGCCTCTGGGTCTGACTCAGGGTCAAATATATACGGCTGTACGACAAAGCTGCTAGCGGTAGCCATTTCTAGAGTTAAATGCTAACGTGACCCTTTGGAGGGCGGAGTTTATGTAAATAGATATTAGAAGGGCGTGCACTTCCGAGCTCATTATCATAAACAGCCTGTTTTGAACGGAAGTGAAATTTGGCAGAATTAGAAAGGGGATATTTCATTATCTAAGCATTATTTTGTGTATAAAATTGATTGAAAAGGGTCTGGATAGCCCAAAGAGTAAAAAAAAAAGAAGTGAATTTTGCATGTGTGGTCCCCTTTAAAAAAAAAACTTTAAAGTTTAAAATAAAATAAAAACTTTGAAAATAAAACTAATAACATTTTGATAAAATCAAAATTGAAAATTGAAAAGATGAGAAAATATGTGATCAGAAGCAAAGTAAATATTTATAATAGAATATTTCAACAGTAGTTTGTGTTTTGGAAACAGAGTTGTTTTTCAGTAGAGTAACAAGTTAAATGACACATCCCTGAGGTGCCCCTGAGCTCATTTTGATGGAGTGATGTCCAGATGACAAAACGTAACATCGTCTTCACTTTTTAAATCAAATGTTTTCAGTTTAGCTGCAGTGTTTAAACTTCATTTCTTATGATTGTTCTGTCTTTTTCTTTTCAATCCCCTGACCAGAGATGAGCGCTCACTGGAAACAGATGTACCACAGGCCTCAAGATGACCGTGACGAAGAGGCACCACATCACTGGGAAAGAGGTGGTGTACATGTGACATTTGATTTTGACAACTCATCCCTCGGAGTGTGGTTTTAAATGGATTCTGTCTCTCTCAGGCTGTACAGTGAAAGAACCGAGATGCTAACGTTCCTCGACAGACTTTTGAACAAAATTTGTTGAACTGTAAGTCAGAATCTCACCAGACAAATGTCAGTTCAGTTTTCATCAACTTTAACGTTTCTTTCTTCTTCAGGTCCCCCTTAAAGGTGTGAATGTTGAGGGGTGAAGATGTTTAAAGCACCAGGTGAAACTCACCGTACAAGAAGCATCACTTTGTATAAAAGAAAAAAAAAAAGTTGCAGTAACTCTGCCCTACACTAAAGATTATTCTAAATCACCAAACATGGCTTGAGGGTTGTTGCAGATGTTGTGCCACTGTTTGGGGTCAGTTCAATAAAATATTAAAGTTCTGTGGTGGGTCTTTTCTTATCCAAACATTTGAGCTAGAGAAAAGTTCTGAAAACATGAAAGGAATGCAAATTACCTGCTGCTTATACGCAATTTTAAACCCATATCTTGCATGAGCAGCGTCATAGTACATGTTGTAGATCACTAAAACTACTACACAACTTATGTAAAACTGAGTTGGAGACATTTTTTTTGCTTATCGGTAGATGTACGTCCAGTGATAGTTTCAGGAAACTGTCCACTGGTTTGATTTTTTTAGACAGTCCATTACACTATCACCCCCTTGTGGCAGCAGAGAGTAATCAACCATAGGAGGTATGGCCAGTAATAAGTAATAATAATAGTAGTAAGTCAGTGATGTTGGAGTGGACCACTGCTTAAAATGTGTCAACTTTCCTGTTTGAAGTCCTGTGGCAGACTGGTTGCGCAGTGTGCCATCACTTTATTACACATTTAAGCCACAATGTCCTCTTACCCTCTGTCATTTGGCAGGACAAAGGCATGATGGCAGTGAGTTGACTTCAACTACAGCGCTGACTGACCTGAGACGAGCTGTTTCAGGTCTTAAGTGTTGTGTAGAAAGACTTTAGTAAGTGGGGGTGGATGGGGGGATAAATGTCTCATTTAACCATACTAACTTCCAAGCTCTAAGAAAATACGACTTGAAAGCAAATCCAACGTGCGACCTTTCCAGTTAAGTGTGTTGCTCTGATCATTTAGATCAATAATTTAGATCAAACTTAAAGGATAAAACTTAGATGAAGCCAAGAGTTGCTTGTTCTCCTGGTTTGGGCGAATGTGGTGCAATGATGGGTAGCTGACCTGGGAATAGAAAGTTGCAGATTCAACTCCTCACCATGCCCATATGCTGTGGTGCATAGGTGTCTTTGAGCAAGACACCCATTCCCCCAGCTGCTCCTTGGGCACTGAAATCGCTGCTCACTGGTCCACTTCACTGTATCTCATGTGTGATGGGTTCAACAAGGTAAGTTGGAGTCTATGTTAAAACATGCATAAAGATAATGTCTCCTACTTAAAATTCTGCTTTTAGGGAAACCAACCTTTTTTTTTTCTTTGTGTGTGTGTGTGTGTGTGTTCTTGAAAGGTGTGCAAACCATTTCAACTGTATTTTGTAAATACATCAGGACGGCTGTCATCCCAACAGAAGTTTTTTTTTTAATCTTCCCACCATAGCATGTCTAAATGTAAGTTGCCCTGAGTGTGGTCTGCTTTTTGAGGATAGAATCTCAAGATGATGCTGACAGCTGAAGTGCATTCATTTTGGTGACTTCAATATCTTGTGTTTTTGTAGACAATGAGGTCCTGCTGTCTTTATGACAAATCTACTAAAAATAATGTAATTTATGTGAACTTGTACCATAGAAGTTGTTAGTCATTCTCAGAAGACTTTGTTTTCTGCTAAATTGGCCAGTGACATTAAGCTAAGTTTGTGTCAAAGTGCAGGTGCTTGGCATAATTGTAACAGTCGTAAGACTAAAAGAAATGAGGCCTGACGTTCATTCATTCAACCTTTATCTATACAGGTTAGTCTCACTGAGCCAAGAGGACTCCTTTACAAGAGAGACATGTTTTAAACAAAGAATGCAGATGAGGTACAGACAACAATAGACAATCCTATAAAAAGCATATAAAATGAAAAGTAAATGGAAGAAATTGAATAAAAATGAAACAAAAAAACAGCTATATTTTAAAGTGGTGCAAAATACTAAAACAGGAACATGTCTGTCTGCATTGTTTTTTGCCATGAATGTAGCAGATGTTTCATGACAACATTGTTACATAAGTAGTTTCATGACGGTTTCAGATCAGCTTGTAGGATGTTTCATACCGAGTGGGCAGCAAAGATGAACACGTATTTTCCCATAATTCAGATCTGACCTGAGGAGCTGATGGATTGACAAATTTGTTAGAAAATAAGACATTGTAGCTGTTAGACCTTTGTAGTGAAGTGCCCAAATAAGACTCAGTAGGGTCATGTAGATTGGAGTCTGTACAGGTCCTTCTAAAAAAATTAGCTTATTGTGATAAAGGTAATTATTTTCCATAAGGTAATGATAAAAATGAAACTTTCATATATTTTAGATTCATTGCACACAAACTGAAATATTTCAGGTCTTTTATTGTTTTAATACTGATGATTTTGGCATACAGCTCATGAAAACCCAAAATTCCTATCTAAAAAAATTAGCATATCATGAAAAGGTTCTCTAAACGAGCTATTAACCTAATCATCTGAATCAACGAATTAACTCTAAACACCTGCAAAAGATTCCTGAGGCTTTTAAAAACTCCCAGCCTGGTTCATTACTCAAAACCGCAATCATGGGTAAGACTGCCGACCTGACTGCTGTCCAGAAGGCCATCATTGACACCCTCAAGCAAGAGGGTAAGACACAGAAAGACATTTCTGAACAAATAGGCTGCTCCCAGAGTGCTGTATCAAGGCACCTCAGTGGGAAATCTGTGGGAAGGGAAAAGTGTGGCAGAAAACGCTGAAGAACAAGGAGGTGACCGGACTCTGAGGAGTATTGTGGAGAAGGGCCGATTCCAGACCTTGGGGGACCTGCGGAAGCAGTGGACTGAGTCTGGAGTAGGGGTTGAACAAGTATATAATTTTAAAACTCGACATTAACATAATAATATTCGAGTAGAGATCGAGTAGTTGATGATGTCATAGGATCTCAAGATGCAAAAAATAATTAACTAATTAAAACTGCAAAAAAAAAAATGTAATTATTATTTACAAAAAAAGACCAACAAAACATTGGGAGCATATATTAGTCTCCTACCATTTATCTTACAGCAAATACGTCACAGGAAACCCAAAACTGTTATTATTAAGCTGCAAAAGTGGAAAAAAAATGTGCGGCACGTCAAAAATGAAACTAAAAACAGTGGGGCGGTTGACCACCCCGCACCACCACCTGTGGTGCTGCACATTAGGTTTAGTTTTAGAGATTAATATGTTAATAGGTTTTTATAGGTTTAGAGATTAATATTTTTTGCCTTTTATTTGGGAAACAAGGTCAGAGGAAGCTGGTTCTGGTTCATTCGATTGGACCCGGTGTTACACCACATTCTGTGACCTGCAACAGTGCATGCAACACCGCCCCCTACGGTCACTATATATGGTGGTCACAGAATATGGTGTAACACCGGTTCGCAACGCGCTCCAAACAGGAAGTTGATTCATTTTCTGTTCTGTAACTGCGACGTGATGATGTCACTACGAATACTCGACTTGAAATAAAATAACTCAATATAGGTCCAAGTAATCAATGTGTTGATTACTTGAGTAGTCTGTTAAAGCCTTAGTCTGGAGTAGAAACATCCAGAGCCACCGTACACAGGCGTGTGCAGGAAATGGGCTACAGGTGCCACATTCCCCAGGTCAAGCCACTTTTGAACCAAAAACAGCGGCAGAAGCGCCTGACCTGGACTACAGAGAAGCAGCACTGGACTGTTGCTCAGTGGTCCAAAGTACTTTTTTCAGATGAAAGCAAAGTTTGCATGTCATTCAGAAATCAAGGTGCCAGAGTCTGGAGGAAGACTGGGGAGAAGGAAATGCCAGAAGTCCAGTGTCAAGTACCCACAGTCAGTGATGGTCTGGGGTGCCATGTCAGCTGCTGGTGTTGGTCCACTGTGTTTTATCAAGGGCAGGGTCAATGCAGCTAGCTATCAGGAGATTTTGGAGCACTTCATGCTTCCATCTGCTGAAAAGCTTTATGGAGATGAAGATTTCATTTTTCAGCACGACCTGGCACCTGCTCACAGTGCCAAAACCACTGGTAAATGGTTTACTGACCATGGTATTACTGTGCTCAATTGGCCTGCCAACTCTCCTGACCTGAACCCCATAGAGAATCTGTGGATATTGTGAAGAGAAAGTTGAGAGACGCAAGACCCAACACTCTGGATGAGCTTAAGGCCGCTATCGAAGCATCCTGGGCCTCCATAACACCTCAGCAGTGCCACAGGCTGATTGCCTCCATGCCACGCCGCATTGAAGCAGTCATTTCTGCAAAAGGATTCCCGACCAAGTATTGAGTGCATAACTGAACATAATTATTTGAAGGTTGACTTTTTTTGTATTAAAAACACTTTTCTTTTATTGGTCGGATGAAATATGCTAATTTTTTGAGACATGAATTTTGGGTTTTCATGAGCTGTATGCCAAAATCATCAGTATTAAAACAATAAAAGACCTGAAATATTTCAGTTGGTGTGCAATGAATCTAAAATATATGAAAGTTTCATTTTTATCATTACATTATGGAAAATAATGACCTTTATCACAATATGCTAATTTTTTGAGAATGACCTGTATACGTGCATGCACTCAGAGAAGACCAGCCAGATTTAGAGTACAGCTCACTGTGATCAGTGAGGCGACTATAAGTGATGAAGCTTAGGGCACTGTGGTAGACTGTGTCCAAGGACTGGAGAAATCTGAGCACTCATGTAAAGCACACCACAAAAGTCGAGTAAGGTCATAAAGGTATAGCTGAATGTGGTTTTTAAACACTGATGAGACTATAGAGTGATTTATTTAAATTAGCTTTGTAGAGTGCTGGATAAAGTTTTGTGGATGGGTAAATGATCACACAGATTGTGTTGTAAAGCATGTTGGGTAGCCTGGTTGGCTTCCAAGTTGCTATATAAGTACAGTACTGTACAGTCAATTTACAATTTCACTTTTCTCAATGATAAAATAAAAAATGATGCTGTTATATTGAATTATGACTCATTCTGTTAGGGAATTTTTGGAAAAGGTTTTATGGTTGTTTTTAACTACTGTAGCTCGGAGTGTTAACTGCCCATGAGCCATGTGTTTGAGAGCTGGATGAGGAGCTGGTTTGATACTACAGGCACAGCTGGCCGTCTGAGGTCGCCTCTGAGTCTGTGAGTGAGCTTGGAGGAGCTGATAAGCATATAAAAACAAGCCTCACACACTCTCCGTGGCAGATTCTTGTGACTGGGCTCCGTGCATACTTTTTGTAAACCGTACGTTCCGGCTTAAAAGTCGCACCGCCCTATATGTCGCATTAGTCCAATTATGTCCACTAAAGTGGAAAAATCCATAAACGTGTCGCACCGCCGTATACGTCGCATCTATTATGCGTCACCGCTGACGCGTCGCGTATGTTACGCGTCAGCGGTGACAACCCGGAAATGTGGGCCGGTGTTTCGCCAAAAATGGATTGGCTGCAAAATGGCCACACGAGTGTGCACGGTAGGACTTTAACAAGATTAACACTTAAAAACAATTATTTTTTTGCTGAAAATTATAGCAAAGATGTATCTGAGCTAAACTTTTCCTTAATAAATTAACGTAATTGTCAAATCAGCTGAATTAAAAAAATTGTTTTGCTACGTCGGTGCTGCGAAGCGTGTACACGCAGCGAGCGGATATGCTTCATTTCTTTAAAATTTAACAAGATAAACACCTTAAAAAAAAAAATATATATATATATGTTTGCTGATTTAGCAAAAGTGTTTCTGAGCTGAACTTTTCCTTTAAAAATTAACGTAATGTTCAAATTAGCTGGATTTAAATTGTTTCGCTTTGACGGTCTTCCAAACGTGTGCGCACGCTGCGAAAATAAATTATAAATAAATGGAATTTTACGGGCTCTGACTGTTGTTTGTGCCTATGCACCAAACGGCAGCTCAGACTACCCACCCTTTTTGGAGTCCTTGGAGGGGGTATTGGAGAGTGCGCCTCCTGGGGACTCCCTTGTTCTACTGGGGGACTTCAACGCTCACGTGGGCAATGACAGTGAGACCTGGAGGGGTGTGGTTGGGAGGAACGGCCCCCCTGATCTGAACCAGAGTGGTGTTCTGTTGTTGGACTTCTGTGCTCGTCATGGATTGTCCATAACGAACACCATGTTTAAGCATAAGGGTGTCCATATGTGCTCTTGGCACCAGGACACCCTAGGTCGCAGTTCGATGATCGACTTTGTTGTCGTCTCATCTGATCTGCGGCCGCATGTCTTGGACACTCGGGTGAGGAGAGGGGCGGAGCTGTCAACTGACCACTACCTGGTGGTGAGTTGGCTCCGATGGTGGGGGAGGATGCCGGTCAGACCTGGCAGACCCAAACGTATTGTGAGGGTCTGCTGGGAACGTCTGGCAGAGTCTCCCGTAAGACGGAGCTTTAACTCCCACCTCCGGGAGAGCTTTGAACACGTTCCAAGGGAGGCGGGGGACATGGAGTCCGAGTGGGCCGTGTTCCGCGCCTCTATTGTCGAGGCAGCTTATCGGAGCTGTGGCCGCAAGGTTGTTGGTGCCTGTCGTGGTGGCAACCCTCGAACCCGGTGGTGGACACCGGCAGTGAGGGATGCTGTCAGGCTGAAGAAGGAGTCCTATTGGGCCTTTTTGGCTTGTGGGACCCCGGAAGCAGCTGATAGGTACCGGCAGTCCAAGCGGCATGCGGCTCGGGTGGTTGCTGAGGCAAAAACTCGGGCGTGGGAGGAGTTCGGAGAGGCCATGGAGAATGACTTCCGTACGGCTTCGAGGCGATTCTGGTCCACCATCCGGCGTCTCAGGGGGGGAAAGAGGTACGAGACCAACACCATTTATGGTGGAGGTGGCGTGCTGCTGACCTCAACTCGGGATGTTGTGAGTCGGTGGGCGGAATACTTCGAAGACCTCCTCAATCCTACTGGCACGTCTTCCACTGAGGAAGCAGAGCCTGGGGACTTTGGGTCGGGTTCTCCGATCTCTGGTGCTGAGGTCGCCGAGGTGGTTAAAAAGCTCCGCGGTGGCAAGGCTCCGGGGGTGGATGAGATTCGCCCGGAGTTCCTTAGGGCTCTGGATGTTGTAGGGTTGTGTTGGCTTACGCGACTCTGCAATATCGCGTGGACATCGGGGGCAGTTCCCTTGGATTGGCAGACTGGGGTGGTGGTTCCCCTATTCAAAAAGGGGGACCGTAGGGTGTGTTCCAACTATAGGGGGATCACACTCTTAAGCCTCCCTGGTAAGGTCTATTCAGGGGTTCTGGAGAGGAGGGTCCGTCGGATAGTCGAACCTCGGATTCAGGAGGAGCAGTGTGGTTTTCGTCCTGGTCGTGGAACACTGGACCAGCTCTACACCCTCAGCAGGGTCCTGGAGG
The DNA here is from genome assembly GCA_038048925.1 of Garcialebias charrua. NCBI lineage: Eukaryota > Metazoa > Chordata > Actinopteri > Cyprinodontiformes > Rivulidae > Garcialebias > Garcialebias charrua. The sequence continues at coordinate 13,688 of JBBPBX010013752.1, forward strand.
GTGCGTGGGAGTTTGCCCAACCAGTTTACATGTGCTTTGTGGACTTGGAGAAGGCATTCGACCGCGTCCCTCGGGGGGTTCTGTGGGGGGTACTCCGGGAGTATGGGGTACCAGGCCCTTTGATAAGGGCTGTTAGGTCCCTGTACGACCGGTGTCAGAGCTTGGTCCGCATTGCCGGCAGTAAGTCAGGCTCGTTTCCGGTGAGAGTTGGACTCCGCCAAGGTTGCCCTTTGTCACCGATTCTGTTCATAACTTTTATGGACAGAATTTCTAGGCGCAGCCAAGGTGTTGAGAGGATCCGTTTTGGTGACCTTAGAATCGCTTCTCTGTTTTTTGCAGATGATGTGGTCCTACTGGCTTCATCAGTTCGTGATTTACAACTTTCACTGGAGCGGTTTGCAGCCGAGTGTGATGCGGCCGGGATGAGGATCAGTTCCTCCAAATCCGAGGCCATGGTCTTGAGCCGGAAAAGGGTAGCATGCCCTCTCCGGGTCGGGGAGGAGGTCCTGCCCCAAGTGGAGGAGTTTAAGTATCTCGGGATCTTGTTCACGAATGAGGGAAAACTGGAGCGTGAGATCGATAGGCGGATAGGTGCAGCGTCCGCAGTGAAGCGGGCGCTGTACCGGTCTGTCGTGGTGAAGAGAGAGCTGAGTCAAAAGGCAAAGCTCTCAATTTACCGATCGATCTACGTTCCCACCCTCATCTATGGTCATGAGCTTTGGGTTATGACCGAAAGAACAAGATCTCGGATACAAGCGGCTGAAATGAGTTTTCTCCGCAGGGTGGCTGGACTCTCCCTTAGAGATAGGGTGAGAAGCTCAGTCATCCGGGAGGGACTCGGAGTAGAGCCGCTGCTTCTCCACATCGAGAGGAGCCAGTTGAGGTGGCTCGGGCATCTGGTTAGGATGCCTCCTGGACGCCTCCCTGGTGAGGTGTTCCGGGCACGTCCCACCGGGAGGAGACCCAGAGGAAGACCCAGGACGCGCTGGAGGGACTATGTTTCTCGGCTGGCCTGGGAACGCCTTGGGATTCCCCCGGAGGAGCTGCTCCAAGTGGCTGGGGAGAGGGAAGTCTGGGCCTCCCTACTTAGGCTGCTACCCCCGCGACCCGACCCCGGATAAGCGGAAGAAGATGGATGGATGGATGGATGGAATTTTAGCTCAAACATCTCCTAAAGCTAATCAGTTGTAAATGTCCATCCAGTGATTACTTTCTGTAAGTTTAATCAAAATCTGTCTTGTGGTTCTTCAGCTATTTTGCTAACAGTCAAACACTGAGGTAACATTAGTTCAGACCTCCAGAGAGCAGGAGGCCGTGCTGCGACAGAGTGAGACCGGGCAGAGGAGGCTGCTGTCGGACACATGAGCTGGGAACAGTCCGTGGACCCTAGCGGCCGAAAGTGGTACTGCGCCCCTAGCGGCTGAAAGTGGTACTGCTCCATTTTTTTTGTCAGAATGAATAGAAACGGTCATATCTCAGCCAAAAATTGGTCTAAAAATATGGGAAAAAATCCCTAAATATGTCGCTTCACTGTATAAGTTGCAGGACATGAAAATTAGTTTTAAAAAAACTTTGACTTATAGGCTGGAAAATACGGTATTAGTGTAACCTGTTGTGATAATCTCTCCTTGCAAGTAAAACCGGTTAAACATCTTCTGTCATCAAGTGTGGCTTCTTTGAGTAAGTAAGATAAATAGAGGATATTTTTATCCAACACATTCCTTTGTTCAAGCTCGTTTTGAACTAAATGATCTTGATCTATGTATTTTTCACAACCTATTTACTTTCTGATCATCAATTGTGCCAATGCAGCATAGCCAATATTGTAAAGGAAGATGGAAACATATTGAAGTTAGACTTCTACCAGGGCATGATGAAGAAAGTCCACAGAAAGTTTCTCTAAAATCAAGCTCCGTTTTAAAAATCACCAATTCAACAATTTGTTATATTCTTTGTGGTTAATGCATAAACAGTAGACTTCCACATAGCCTTGCAAATTGGTCCTCAAAGGTCAAACTTGCCTTTTAAAAACATGTTTGTACACTTTAGTTCATTAAACCTGGTGTCAAACAGCTGCAGGTCTGCGTCAGTTGAGCCAATCAGCTTCTCATGTTAGATTACAGCATCTGAAGATCTGCCTCTTAGATGAACTAATCCACCAGGCAGGAGGTCACCTGCTAAAAACAACCTTTTTCATTGGCTTTGAATGCAACTCATCAAACTCTGATTGGACAGTCATCACCTGGAACCAGAACACACCCAATCAGTGATGCATTTCACAAGCTTGTCTCCTCCATGTAGTCCGTTCATTTCTAACCTGAAGCCCAGAGGACAGCTGTGTTGGTTTGTTTGTGGATGTCTTCTTTCTTGCCAGTAGGTATACAGACATTCTGTTTTCTTGCCAAGAAACATTTTATTTTACATCATTCATACTTGGTTTTGTTCAGGTATGACAACAGCCGCATCTAACTGGCAACATTCTTATGGTGTGGGCCCTCGAGGTCCAAACCCAAAGCTTGGAGCTGACCCAGTCAACCATCAGGCGGCTCCACCTCCTTCAGGACCCCCTCGTCCTGAGGAGCAGCATCACAAACCTTTCTTCTACGTCCAGCCGCCGCAGCCATACCTGCCCATGCAGAGCATGCAGTGGCCTGTTGCTTTGCCCATGCCTGTGTCCTACAACCCGTACTATGGCTACCCAGGCATGGGTAAGAACCAACCAAACTCTAATTCTCTGTTTAGTATCAAATGTGTCGGTGATCCTAGTAAAAACCACTTCGTGGTGAGCCCATGTTTAAAATGTTTGAATTATTTTTATTGTCTTTAGCAATGCATAAGACTATCTGCAGAGGTAAAAAAAAAAAAATCCACGTGCATTTATGTTTATCAGTAATCTATGGAGAATGCACAGTTGATGCAAGCAATATTTTGCAAATTTTAAGGTGTTATCATGTCTAGGGGTTTGAAGTTTTTTTTTTTTTTGTGGATGAACACGGCTCATTATAAAATGTATTTAATTAAACTTGCCTGTTTTTAATTGTTGTTGATCAAATCTGATTTGAGTGTCAAAACATGAATAAAAGAAAAAGGATAGCAGAAACGAAATATTTTTTGAGTTTTTACCTATAAAGTCAAATACAATTTTATTTAAAGCAATTCAAAACAGCAGCTGTTACCAAATTACTTAAAAATTAAAAGTCTGCTTGTTTAGAGGTCTGAATGACTGAACTAAACTTGAATATCACCAGTTAGTTTCCTAAGAGAGAAGTGCGTTTCATCAGATCCACTGAGCTGGAATCTGTCCCAGATGAAGCCTGTTTGGAGCTAGAAGAGAACCTGCTCATCTGATGAGCATCTATTCATATGTACATTTTTGTGTTGATCTAAATCTGACTCTGGGGCAGCACGGTGGTGTAGTTTGTAGAGCTGCCACCTCTCAGAGAGCAGGTCGCACCGGTTCAAATTCCGACCAGGGATCTTACAGGGTGGAGTTTGTATGTTCTCTCCGTGCATGCGTGGGTTTTCTCTGGGTACTCTGGTTTCCTCCCACAGACCAAAAACATGCATGTTAAGCTGACTGGTAACTCTAAATTGTCCCTAGGTGTGAGTAAGAGGGTGAATGGTTGTTTGTCTTGTTTGTCTCTACGTGTCCCTGTGATGGACTGGAGACCTGTCCAGGGTGTCCACCACTCGCATAGTGATGGCTGGCCATGGGCACCAGTGACCGCTGCGACCCGAGAAGGAAGAGGCAGGTAAAAGATAATGGATGGATGGAATGGATGGATGGATGAATCAGACTAATGCCAAAATGGTTTGTGGCTCTACATTCAGATGAGCTCTTATTACAAGACTGTTCAACCATTTAAGATACTTTATTAACATTCAAATAAATGTTCAACAGCTAGAAATTGACGAGTCATTTAATTATTAAAAAGTTAGACACCAAAATAATGGACTAAAATATTTATTCCCAAAGTTGGTGTTAAGACCCAGCTGAGGGTCATAAATTGTCATGAGTTATGTGATCTGCATTATGTAATGATGAGTTAATCTGTTTAGATTAATCGCACGCGTTAACATGGTCATGTCGACACCTCTAGTCATAACACAACTTTTTCAAGCTTTACCTCTACACTGGAACCTCTGTCATATTCTTTGTTACCAAGTTGTTTTTTTATTTTTCCCATCCCAAATCCTGAGTTTCCTCGAGGCTGCCTCAGGGCTAGTCTTAATGCCTCCACTTGGACATTTTTGTAAGATGTTTTGCAGAGGCTCAAACTGCATTTGTCTTGTCTCCTTCTAAAGGTTACAGTCTACCAATGATGTCTCATTACCAGACCAACCCTTATTTGGAGCCACCTGCACCTGGTTTTGTTGTTCCTCATACTCACCTTCATTTGATGGATTACAGACGCGTTCTAAACCCTCAGTATTACCAGACCATGGCCTACCATGCCCGCAGGTTCCACTACCAGCACAACTCTGCTGCCAAAGAGATGACCAGCTCTGAAGTTCAAACTGAGCCACTTGAATCAGCTCGCAGAACCAGAACCCAAAGCTCCCACAAGAACTCAAATATGTCCAGTGGCCCCACTGGAAGAGTTATCTCACCAGCCTTGGCTGTACAGAAAGATCATTCTCCAGCGATCCAGGAGAAGGTACCTCCTGTGACTGCCACCAGGACCCCATCAAACAGAAGCTTTATGATTCAAACAGAGGAGGTGAGGATTGAATGCTGCACCACACCTGTGGGACTACAACTGCTGCATGCTCATGACAATGCAGACCTGTCCCACAGCTTTTCCCAAGACGTGGTCCAGTGTAAGTCCGTCCTTCATAGCCTGCATGATGAGGGGGTCCAGCTTCCTGCGGACCAGTCTGAACAAGAACTCCAAGTTTGCCCTGACATCCAGTTAGTTGGTCAACTGAGCACTAGTGATAATATCTTTCCACTGGATGAACCTGGGGACCTCACAAATCTTATGACCAACAGCTCTAGTTTAGAATCTCAAGAGGTACCTTGTGCCAAAGTTGAGGAAACAAGAACTGATTTTGGTATCATCCCCAGGAATTTTAACCTCGGAGATATTCATTTGCCATTTGATCCAAAGTATCTGGATGAACTTAGGAAGATGGAGTACACCGTCTGGTCAGCAGAAGAAACGTTGATTACTTCCCCTGATATACTGATCCAAAACAGCTTTGTGAAGTCTAACAACAACCACAACTCCCAGACTGCTTCAGTAGAAGCAAATGCACCAGAGATCATGCTGTTGAATGAAGACACTCCTATCATGCTGTTGAAAGAAGACACTCCTATCAAAGAGTGTGTCCATGAGATTGAGATGATTCCTTTGGCAGAAGATGAACTAGAGGTTCCTCTTGTGGAAACTGTGGGGAGGGAGATGACCTCTGAAGGTGATATTTGCCTTGCAGCAGAAGATTCTCCAATGTCTGACCTAACAAACTCGGAGGTAGTGCTTTCACCCAGTATGGTGGTGGTGGACAATTCACCTCTTTCAGCAGATGGAGATCAACAAAAGCAAGAAACGAATGATGAAGATAACCAAGACACTTCATTTGAATCCTTGCCTGCCTACCTCCCTTCTACCAGCTGGATTTCTAACTTTGATCATAACTACTACTGCAACAAAATGCCATCAGCTCCTAAGAATCAGAACAAACTACTGAACGCTCAGGGTTCCAATGTGCCCAAGAGACGAAGAAAGCTAGACATGGACTATAAAGAACCTTGTGTTCGAAAGCCAAAACTAGACATGGACTATAAAGAACCTTGTGTTCGAAAGCCAAAAGAGAGGTACATTCCCAAAGGTAAGGTGGATCGACAAAGCTTCTCTGACAACGAGTACTGCCTCAGTAGAAATATCAATGAGAACTTGTACAGCCCTTACTTGTCCAATAAGGGGAGACTTTGTTCCAGATGTATAGAAAAACGCAGGATTTGCACTTCTCCTAGTTCAGAGTGTGATGGCCAAAACTTAAAAAGAAAAGCTATTCCTTTCCAACAGTGGAATGATTCTCCATTACCAACATGTGAAGCATGTAGATCTCACACACCGCAACGATTGAGAAACAATTTCAGTCCAAATCTCTGTAGTCCCCATCAAAGATGTGACACTGAGGGCGAATCTTCTGGGAACAGTTCATGCCGCACAACCCCAAGAAGGAGGGCAGCTAATGACTCTGTAAAGATTACAGACTTCAAGAAGCCCCTGATGTCCAAGTCAAATACAAACGGGCCTCCTGCTGTAATCTACCCAAAGGCGATAAAGAACTGTGTGTATAATGACCTACAGCACCAGTCGGTTGCTTTGGAAAGGCTCCGCCACTGTCCCCATGGCAACACCATCCGAGAAATGGACGAGAACTGTGCTGGGCCAGTTTCCCTCAAAAAGAACTGGAGGAACGCAGACCAGGTGTACCCAATTCACAGCTGGCAAACTGGTAAGCAAACTGTTTTAAACCAAAACTTGCCACTAGATTTCAATTCTACATTTAATAGTCAGATCAGAGCACCGAGGGCTAAAACAAACTGGCCTTGATCTCTTGCTAGGCTTTTAAAGCAGCAGCAATAAAGGTGGTTGTATATCACACACCCCCTATTGCCCCACTCACTTGCAAATGTCTTGCCAATGTTGTAATTTAACTTTTGTATAGTTTGGGGAAAGTACTTTGATCACCTGAGGATTATGTATTCTATTGAAATATGTTTTTTACATTTTTACACATTAAACAATTTTCCTTTCTCCCAGCAGGGAAGTCCTGGAGGGATGCAGTGCCCAACACGGATGGTGACTGCTCCAAGAGCGACATCACATCACATGTTATTAACCACAAGAAATCACAATCACAAGGTTTGCTTTTGGTGTTTTCCCCTCAATTGTAGTTCAGTCTAAACTCCAACAAACGAGTCTTATTGGACTTGAAGGGAAAGTACTAAAACAGTTTAAAAAAAAACTTATTTAAAGTATTCTGTAAAGTCATCCTGGAGATGACTTTACACTTTGAGATTTTCGTTTATGAAAAGTGCGTTATAAATTAAATTAATTATTATTATTATTATGTCCTGATGCAGGCTCGATAATCCATGTAGGTAAATCTAACAAGGTTGAGTCAGGTCTTCTGGATGGATTCCTCTTGAAACGTTTCGTCTTTCATCCAAAAGACTTCTTCAGCACTCAAACTTGTTGGACCCTGGAAATTCAAAATACTGTCTTTCAAACACTTGATTGTTTTTGATTGGCCTAGAGCAGGGCTAAGACAAATGTAGGTTGTTGGCATTGCTACAAACTCTAATCTAGAAAGCTGTTGTCATCACGTTTGAATTTTATGCCTATTAAAAAAATAGAAATAAACTATTCCTACTGGAAGTGTTACAGCTTCAAGGATTCAAGGTTCTTTGTCATACACACCACATGTGTACATGTGGTGGAACAAAATTGTGTTCACAGGATTCCAGTTACATCCAACAAAACTGTATTGAAATGTAAAAGAAAACCAGGAAGAAGATCTAAGATATGAACTAAGAAATATGCTAAACTAAGAATACACTAAATACGATTTTAGTTTTTAAAAAACTTTCCACAACTCCTAGTTCAAAAGATCTGAACAATACAGTACAGTACTAGTAAACACAGATTTGATGTTTGGTTGGAAGAAAATTAAATTCTTACCACGGGAAGGGGTTGGAGAGGAGGCAGATTTAATAAGAAGCTTTAAGAAAGTTTTCTTTTATCAAGCTATTTAAAAATGTAGTAATTTTCAAACTACAAAATAAAAAAAATGAAGGCTTTAAACATGTCAACAATAATAATCTTTCCGATTATAAGTTTTTATTTTATTTAAACCATGCACATGATTTTAACTTTCCTTTTTTTTTTCTCTGCAGGAACTCGCACGATTGACACAAGATGCTGATTTTTCACATGATCACAATTCAACAAAGAGCACTGTTTTTAAATGTCCACCTATTTTAAATATTGTCCACGTTTTTTAATGTAGTAAATCACAATGCACTTTTTTAATGTAGTAAATCACAATGCACAGTATTTTTCAAAATAAACACAGCTTTGATAGTTTTGCATAAAACTTGGTGCCATTGTGTTTTTTTGGGGGGGAGTGTATGTGACCACTGGATGGAGCCATTTTCATTGTAAAATCACCTTCATCCCACAGATGAAAACACTGTTCACTTTTTTAAAAGGATTCCCAAAGGTCTTAAAAGAACACTGAAGCTAGAAAAGTGTTGATGTTTAATACATCAAGATCCTTCTCAGGTGTGGTCATTTGGGGGAATCAAACCTGTGACCTTTAGGTAGCAACAGCTTATGAACAGTATCACCTTTAAAAAAAAAAGCTAATGCCAAGAACCTGATGCAAACGTGAGCAACAGATGTTTGAATGTTTCACCACGACACAGTTGGTCTGCAGCACTAAAATTAGTCATTTAACAAAGACTGCATTGAGAAAAACTTATCCATCCATCACATTATCACATCACATCACTACACATCTATTGCAATGTAGCAGCCAAAAAAGCTTACGATACTGGGAGGGGTGGTTCAACTGTATGCAGGATGCTCAAACGCACAATAAAGATCTCTTATTTAAAGTCACAATAAAGATCTCTTATTTAAAGTCAAAAAAGTCAAAGTCAAAGTCAACTTTATTGTCAGATCTGCAATATGTACTGTACAGGACATACACAGGACCGAAATTGCGTTTCTCTCAGTCCCTCGGTGCAACAGTAAACATCTAAACATTGAAACACTGAAACATATAATAATTGACATAAGCATAAAATAGTAAAACTAACACTGTCCTGAGTTTTTTGCATAGTGGAATAAGAGTATGAAAATTTACACCAACTCTAAAACTAAAACATTAAACATTTAATGAACATAATACTGTCCTGAGTTTTTGCATACTAGTATAAAAAAAGAGTATAAAAAGTATAACTAAAATAAACTAAAGGTTTCTAGCATTGACATTTGCAAAGTGGCAAAGCAGCGTATGAGTTAATGTACAGGTAGTCCCCGAATTACGAGCGCTCTGATCTGCGAGGTTCCAGACTTACGAGCTGCGAATTTTTGGAAAAAACGAAAAAAATACTGAGTTTTCATGTGTTTTTTCACTACAGTTAGCAAGTTAAGCATATAAACACACGTTTCCGATCATTTTTATGCACTCAAAAGTAGTTTTTAGATGAAAATAGAGTGTTTTTAGGTGCGCTGGCGAAATTTACGAGCGGACTTCCGGGTTGCGAATTTTTGGAAAAAACGAAAAAAATACTGAGTTTTCATGTGTTTTTCCACTACAGTTAGCAAGTTAAGCATATAAACACACGTTTCCGATCATTTTTATGCACTCAAAAGTAGTTTTTAGATGAAAATAGAGTGTTTTTAGGTGCGCTGGCGAAATTTACGAGCGGACTTCCGGGTTGCGAATTTTTGGAAAAAACGAAAAAAATACTGAGTTTTCATGTGTTTTTTCACTACAGTTAGCAAGTTAAGCATATAAACACACGTTTCCGATCATTTTTATGCACTCAAAAGTAGTTTTTAGATGAAAATAGAGTGTTTTTAGGTGCGCTGGCGAAATTTACGAGCGGACTTCCGGGTTTACGAGAGAAATGGCGGCCGTTCCAAATTACGAGATTTCCGGTTTACGAGCGCCCCCTTGTGACGGATCTCGCTCGTAAATCGGGGAATACCTGTACACAGTATATGTATGAGGTAGTAGTTGATGTTGTTATAGAGGCAAAAAGTGGCATATGCAGTAAGGCACATTGGGCATCCCTAAATAAGACCGTTCAGAGCACACTGTATATGTATCAGCAGTGGTGTAGATATTAGAGTAGTGTAAATGTAAACAGTAGTAATTACATGTAAGCAGTAGTAATAAAAGTAAACAGTATTAATAAATGTAAACAGAGAATGTAAACAGTATTATGATTATAGGCAGTGATGTAATACAAACATTAGTGCAAGTATGAGAAGTAGTGCAAACTGTATGAGCACATGACCGAGAGTTTAGTGAATAACCCGTTTGATGACACAGAGTCCAGTGTTAAAATCTTTGTGTTGTGTGGTAATGTGTATAAATCCTGATTTCTTAATGTAACTAGTATTTACACCGGTGCGACCTATCTGGGGATTTTTCCAATCTATTGGTGATAATTGGACAATGCGACCTATACACCGGTGCGAGTCGTGCGACCTATACACCAGAAAATACGGTACATGTCTATTTTGGTGTTATATCTTCCCCCACCCCACCGGTGATAACTCCACCAGTCACCAGTGATGAGCTTCCTTCTTTGGGTGCTCGGGCTCAGACTTTGCATCTTTGGGTCACCCAAGAGGATCTGGAGTGCACCCTTGGGGGGAGTGAAGTTTGTGTTTTCTACCTAGACCTGTTGCCTTTCCAACCAGATGAAAGACAAGAGGCAGAAAATGGATAGATGTTTTAATGGGACTCGAACCGACAACCTGCAGCTATCAACTTTTTACACCTGAGGCAACTGCATTGGATTTTGAAGGTGGGGTTGACCACGTATCTCAAATTACAGGAGACATGCATTTAGATTTTTCCAGCCTGGAAAGTTTAATTTTTGAGCATAAATGAAACAATGCCTTTAAACTTGTAAATATAGTTTTGAGAGATTAGACTAAATTTGAATGTACCGACATTACACTAACACAGTGCATTAAATGTGACTCCAGTGGCTCCTGCATGAGCCTCATCAGAAAAATGAGAAAATGTGTGTGAGCCCCTTTTTTTTATTTAGTCAGCAAAATTATGGAAACACATTTTAATGGTAAATATCTTTTTTTTTTGTACTGAATTAGTCAAAAAGGACATAATTGTATTTCTTATCAAGCTGTAATGGCAACAGTTGTCCACATTATTGACTGTTACTACAATCTGCTCCCTCAGGGGAAAAATATATATATTTGTATTGAATAAATAATAAATCACGTTGGAGCAGACCATTAAAGCTTGTGTAGTGTTCAGTCAGGCTTTGAAACCAGGTAATGAAGCCAGTTTTACTGGTGTTGTTTTAAATGAAACATGTAATGTGCAACAGTAATGGCTTTCCTGGCTGCAGGGAAGGTAAATACTTGGATGTAGAGTATGTTTCACTCATTTGCTTTGTGTTGGGGAATTGTGGGAGTGGATGTGGGACTCTGACTTTCAAGGTCTTGCAAGAGGCCAACAAATTGCTTTAGTTCACTCGAGACAGCGTTGCTTTCTCTCCTCTGCATCCTCCTTTAAGAGAAAACCCACACAATGTACAGTCTTCAAAGCAAACAAAGACCTGCTGTGTGCATTGTTTGAAACGGAGAGAGCTGAAAGCTTTTGCAATTTGAAGAAAAGCTCTCAAGTGATGGCTAACGGAGCAGCAGTTTTTTGAAGCCAGCAGTGTGTTGGAGACGGAGGCCAGATGGGATAAAGCAGAGCCAAAGCAGTGAAGTGCAACACTCGATTTCCCTTCAGATTTGTCATTTTCAGAGCTCGATGTAAAGCTCGTCTGGACGGTCTCACAGCTCATATCTCAGATTTCTGCTCCACGCTGCTGTTCCATCTTCATGGCATCTGCTTTATGGGTAAATGTGAAAGGATTCAACATGATTGGCTCCCAGGTGGTGCTGGTTTGATCTCTTAAGACTTAGATTTTTCTAGTGTGTTTCGTTTTGTTTTTGTAGTTTCGAGTATGCATTTCTAGTATTTTCAGGTAACAGAATAAAGCAGAAATGATTTTCTTTGTACACAACCAGACTCCAAACTTTTTCAAGAACAGCTTCACTTCTGTGTCTTTCATTGCACAAAAATTGTTGCCTTTAACCCGTGTCAGAATGAAAAATTTAACAAATGTGGATAGTCTTAAAGAAGAAAAACGTAGCTAATTAGTCATCTGAATTTAATTATCACCAGAAAGCAGTTCTATTTTAAACCAAGTGCTCAGTCAGTTCTAAATTAGTTCTAACATCTTTTCTCAATAACGTGAAGACCACAAAAACAAAAACCTTCTACATGAATTAACTCATGTAGCATGAAGATGCACTCCCTTGACTCCAACCTCTGACCTTCAATCCGTGCGCATCCTTTATGATTGTCCGTTGTTGTCGTTATCAATTGTTCTCATCACTCTTCGTTCAAAATTCAGATCTCAAATGAATCCCAGAGGTTTAATGGGATTAATCAGTATTAATATGCAAAATGTAACTTTATTTTTTAGAGTGGCTACGTTTTTTCAAAGTGTTTAGCATAATTTTTTCCGTTTGTATGCAACGCCATAATAAATGTACGTTTATACTGGTTAAAAACGGTCATAGTATTACACAATGGGGTGGGTTGCCAGTTGGGCTCGTTTTGGGCCTGTTTTGGGCTGGTCGCTTGCTTCTGTCGCGAGATCTGGCAACACTGTATCAAAGTTCTCATGACAACAAGGCCTCCTGAATTCTTGCCTCGTCATCATTCAGCTTTCTCGACAGAACTATTTCGATAAAAATTGGTAAGCGAATTCTCAGTTTCTTTTTGCAGAGAAAACACAATTTAGACACGTTCGGTTTCACAGTACAACTATCTATTTACGGATTCAGACGGACGAGCGAAGCTTCGGCTGTCTCTCTGTTAGCATTAGCTTAGCTTTTCATTTCCGATAAAAAACGTAATTTTTGGATTATGTAAAATCGGATCTTTCGCCGTTAGATTTTCATGATAAAAACGGATCTGTCCGCTTGGTTCAGCGAAACAATTTGGAGTCTTTCTCGCTAAAATTTTATTAAATCGGACCGCTGGTGTGGGCGCCAGGCCTACTGTTAAAACGTCCTAATTTAACGTTGTTAAGCCTTTAAAACCTAAAGTATTTGGATTAGAATTTTATAAACAAGATTGATCAAATACTAAAGTCTTTATGTAGCATTCTGCTACATTCATGATTTAAAAAAAGTATTTAAATATCTATTTTATATTTAACCATAAGTTTTTAGGTCCTGCATCAGAGAT
>JBBPBX010013752.1:27395-37677 GCA_038048925.1 Garcialebias charrua
CGGCCGCGCAGGTTCTCGTTGAAATAATTGCAAAGCGATGCAAAACTGTTTTGTATGTGACACAAATGTATTAAATCCTGATCTGGACTTTTCTTTTGTTTGTTTTTTGCCAAAAGTCAAGTGATCGCTTCCTCCTCGCTGAGTCCATGACAGAAATCATAAGGAAATTAATGAATTTGTCACGAGCAAATTAAACTCGGGTTCAACGTGGCTGCACGAGGCTCTGCAGATTTGCTGGTGTTCTGGTGTGCTGGACCAGCGCTCCACGTTTTTATTTTATTTTTTAGAACGTTTTATTAACATATAAACACAGAAATTCACAGCTGCTGCGACAGGACGTGAAGTGGAGGCGGAGCAAAGGAAGCTGCTGAGCTGAATTTCAGTGAGGGGGAGCAGAGCCATATATGGCTCTGAGAGGGAGGGACCAGAAACGTGTCTCTGTTCAAAATTTTTCTAAGTTCCAGCGTGTTCCAGAAATTACATATAGCAGCTTTAAACACAATGATCTCAGGTTTCTGATCATTAAAACGATGTCGTCAAGACGTTTTAGCAAAGGTTGAATGGAGCAGGAACTGTTGGATTTCAAGGGCAGATAAATCTGAGAATCATCAGCATAACAATGAAATGAAAGACCAAGTTTCCTCTGGACAGACCCCAAGGGGAGCAGATACAATGAAAACAGAAGGGGTCCAAGAATAGAGCCTTGCGGGACCCCGCAGGAAAGAGGCACTGAAGCAGATAAACTATTACCAACATGAACAGAAAATCTCCTGTCACTCAGATATGAATGGAACCATTCTACAGCTGCACCAGTAATCCCAGTGTCCACAGTATCAAATGCAGTGATAAGGTCAAGGAGTACAATGATCACAAACTGACCAGAATCATTAGCTAGAAGAATGTCGTTAAAGACCCTTATTAACGTTTCGGTGCTGTGTAATTGCTTCAAAGCAGACTGAAAAATCTCAAAATACCATGTGGACTAAATAAAATCCAAATCAGGTCAATTATTTGTGTGTTTTGCTGTATTTTTGTTAATGTGTACAACTTGAGATTTAAAATGTGGGAAAATACTCCCAAATTTGTACATTTTTTCAGAGTGGACATTTATGTCCCCTTCATCTCACTGTCTGTGTTAGCATGCATTTTACTGTCAGCCTCTCAGTGTAAAACCTGTTCCGTACATCTACATCATCAGATTGGGACTGCTTCCTCAGCTGAAGATTATGTCCTGACTACCGGTATCTTTTCTGGTTTATGTGGCTCTTAAACTGACATGATGGATAATACAAAGTATGTTGAAGGATCCTTCTGTCATCCAGATGCCCAATTAGTCCTGGCTATGGCTGGCCGGTCTGGACCGAGAGGCAGGAGGGCAGCATCAGTCTCTCAGCGGACCACGCTGACTTTTTTGTTGGCAGTATATTCCATCAGTCACCTTACGCAGCAACAACAGAAGCTCTGTGTTTGCTGCTCTCCTCTTTCATGTGAGGCAGAGTGCAACATGTTCCTACCTCCGACCTCTTAAAAACCGAACACAGTCCACTCACATGGTCACACGGTATGGTCATTCTTTAAGAGGCACACAAGTTGTGAATGTTCAGGATTTAATTTCCACCGGGGCCTCCGGTGTACGCACCGTCAGGCAGTAATGTTAGGAACAAACAGCTGCAGCTGAAGGAAATGTACAAGCTGTTAAACACAACCTCAGCCGTGTTTTTGCTTTTACACAATGACCGTTTTTATGCAAGTACTGTACTCAAAACCAATACCTTATTGTTTGTGACTGTTAAAGAGAGGTGTATTTGTGTTGCACTGTACAGACGCCCATGAATGTGACAGTTTATGAATGGAGCAATATTTTGATTGTTAAAGAAGAAGTTTGGAGAGCTGACATTAGACTCTTAGAGACAGGAACCTGTTGATAACTGTTAGAAACGAAGAGCAGAAAAACAAAGTAATGAAAACCCAGATTACTGTATCTGTAAAAAAGTAGGCAATGAAATCAAGATTTTGGGAGAGACTACGTTAACTAGGAGTGATCACAGGTATTCCAGTGGGAGAAGATCTGGAAGCATTTAGACACAGCATATATGGAGGTGAAGACAACAAAATTAAAATATTGATGAGAACAGTTGAAGGTGAAAGAAAAGAAAACCTGTCAGTGATGTTGGAGTTTCAAACAGCTGTTCTTCCTGAAAGGACAAAAGTAGGATGTATGTGCTTCCCTGTTAGGCCATATATCCCTCCTCCTCTCAGGTGTTATAAATGCCAGAGGTACGGACACATCGCAGCAACATGTAGAGGGAAACAAAGATGTCCAAAGTGCGGAGAGGAGCATATATGAGTGTAAAAATGAAAAGGATACTTGTAACTGTGGAGGACAACACAGTGTAACTTATGGAGGCTGTGAAATCAGGAAAAGAGCAGTGGAAATCAGACAAGTCAAAGTCAATAATAATATAAGTTATGCAGAAGCTGTTCAGAGAGTGAAGAAGCCAAAAGAGGTGCCAGGTAAAGTTCAGCCGAGACCAACACCAGAACAAAGGCCCACTAGACCTGGCACAGAACTGACAGTTGAAAAAATGATGTTGTTCATTGAATATGTCATTAATTGTACAGAGCAAGTAAAGCACAAAACAGAAAAAAAAAATCAAAATAATTGTGAAAGGGGCAGAGAGCTTTTCTGGTATAAAGGATAGATCCTGGAAGCACATAAACAAGAGACTGGGGGCAGAAGGGAAGACAGGAGGACCAGAAGATAGAACAAACTGATCATCTTACAATGGAACGTTAGAAGATTAATTGCAAATGGGCAGAAGTTTAAAGGTTTTATCAAAGAATTCAAAGAAGATATAGATATTATATGAATAAAGGAAACTTGGTTCAAACCAAATCTTGATTTTGTTATTAATGGATATGAAAACAGAAGAGACAGAGAGGGAGGATCTGGAGGAGGGTGTGTCACATTCATTAAACAGGGGATTCAATTTAGAGTTTTAGCTAAAGGAAGAGAGTTAGAATATATTGTTGTTGAGATCTGGACCATAAATGGACAATTTAAAATAATAAAATGTTATAATCCATGTAAAAAACATACATTAGACTTAATGGAGGAACTTGGGACATATTTAGAGGGTAAAGTGATTTGGTGGCATGGGGACTTCAATGGGCATAGCTCATTATGGAGTAATCATAATGATCAAAATGGAAATATACCTGAAGAAATAATGTACCGGTATGCTAAAAACTTGGTATGTTTGAATGATGGGAGTGGAACCAGAATTAATTTTAGAGATATTACAATGTCAGCAATTGATTTAACATTAGTCTTAGTTTCTCTAGCTGGAGTTTGTTTATGGCAAATAATCAATAAAACAACTATAGGAAGTGATCATCACCCTATCATGGCTGAAATAAAGTTACAAATAGAGAGGTATTCTATAAATGGGATGGAAAAATGGTGTTTTAGAGCTGCAGATTGGGAAACTTACAGGAATAATAGTGAAATAAAAATGCAAAAAAGTAGATTTGACTGGTAGTATGGACAACTTTAATTCTTCTATATGCAATGCTATCATTGACGCAGCCAGAAGAAAGAAGAGAAAAGGGAAAGAAAGTTAGTTCCCTGGTGGACAACAGAATGTACTAAAGCTATTAAGAACCAAAATAAAGCTTTCAAATGATTAAAAAGAAATAATAACTTTCAGAATTTCAATGAATACAAGAAATCGCAAGCAAATGTAAGAAGAACTACAAAAATGCAAAGAGAGATTATTGGAGGAGTTTTTGTAATTCAGTAGGGAGGGAGACTAATATTTCTAAGGTATGGACAATGATTAAAAGGATCGAGTGGATAGTACCCAATACTAAATGGCGAATAAACAGCAGTGAAAGACAGAGAAAAGGCAGAAATGCTGGTAAATACTTTTGTTAAATATCATAGTTCTGAAAATATTATTGAAGAAGGGAATAAAGGAAGATAAAAGACAATTTTAGAAAACAAGGAAGTATTAGAACAAATAGAAGACACAAATGATTCATTGAATATGCTGTTTACAATAACAGAGCTGAACAGGGCACTTAAAAATATAAATTGTCAGCTCCAGGAAAAGATCAGGTATGTTATGCGATGGTAAGTAATTTACGGTAAGTAGATCATCTAAAAGTATTTTATTAGAATTATATAACCAAGTATGGGAGGAATGGGAAATTCCAAAAAATTGGAAGGAAGCAGTGATCATTCCAATTAGAAAACCAGGCAAAGATTAATCAAAACCAGCAAATTACAGTCCTGTAACATCTAATATATGTAAAATAATGGAGAAAATTATAAATGAAAAGTTTAATATATGGAAAATAAATCAGAATCAGAATCAGATTTATTGGCGAAGTATGTTGACACACACAAGGAATTTGTTTCCAGCTGTTCGGACTTGTAAAGGACTTGTATCAAAGTATCAGAGTGGTTTCAGGAGAAGGAGAAGCACATGGACCCAGTTTTAAGTTTAGAACATGAAATTAGAAAGGTTCAAGTAAATAAAGAAAGTGTTGTGGCAGTATTTTTTGATATAGAGAGAGCATATGATATGATGTGGAGGGAAGGATTATTAATAAAAATTAGAAAAATTGGTATAAATGGGCATATGTTTGTATTATGACTTTCTTAGAAGGAAGACAAATACAAGCGAGGAAGGATTATTCTTCTGAGAGCTGGAATATAGAAAATGGGACACCACAGGGCAATATAGTAAGTCCATTATTATTTTCTAATGATATGTTTAAGGAAGTAGAGGGTGGAATAGGATTTTCACTTTTTGTTGATGATGGGACAATTTGGAAAAGAGGAAGAAGTCTAGAATTTATTATAAAGAAGCTTCAGGGAGCAATTTCAGTTGTAGAAAAATTGTCATATAAATGTGGAGTTCAGTTTTCTGTAGATAAAACTAAAATAATGTTTTTTTACAAGGAAAAGAGTTGATGAGGAAACCAAGCTAAAATTATATGGGCAGGAGTTGGAAAAGAGTTAAAGATTTTAAATTTCTTGTGTTGTGGTTTGATGAAAAGAATGACATGGGGCACACACAAAATAATAGATAAATGTAGGAAAGTGTTAAATATAATGAGTTGTTTAGCTGGATTAGGGAGCTGATAGAAATTCATTGACAGCCATTTATATGGGATTAATTGGGTCAGTCTTGGATTATGGGTGCATATGTTACAATTCAGTAACAGATACAAACCTCAATAAGTTAAATAATATCCAATATCAGGCACTAATAATATGTACAGGTGCTTTTAAAACAGCTTCAACAGCAGCATTACAGGTTGAAATGGGAGAAATGCCTCTTAAATTTACAAAGTAGAAGGGACCAGCTATCTTTGAACTACTGGTCAAATCTCCAAGGACAAATAAATGATCATCCAACATTAGAGGTGCTTCAGTTAGGTTGGGAAAAGGAAAAAAGAAAAAGCATTTGATGGATAATAAAAGCCAAAGTTAATAAAATCCATTTAGATCAACTAGATATATGTCAGAAAGTTCCATTACCCATAATACCACCTTGGGTACTTCCTGATGCAATAATAGATTTTTCATTATTAGAAAAGAAAAACAAGATTTTTTTTTACTATGAATAAACATACAGTGCATGAACCTCTTTACCTTAATTAATTTACTTATTCAGATTGAATAGTAAATTCACGGATTCTGTTCTTTTTCAGTTTACCCAATATTTCTGTGATCTTTATGATGGATAAATAAACAGAGCCATTAAGTGACAATGGACATTGACTTAGTTTGGTATGCCAGGCGACACTACCATTTATTTAAAATAAATCAACTAAATTAACACCATTACACTTGATTGACATGATTTCACTTTCTTTCAAATTAATACGTCAGCACACTTAAATTTAACACAACAGACTTCAATATTGGATGTTAACATATTTAGTCTGTGGGCTCTTCAGCTTAATTATAGTTTCCAGCTTAGATAGAGAGGGGAAAGAGTAGGAGGAAAGATTTAAGAAGAAATTATCGTGAGCATGATACCAGAGTGACACTTCTCCTCCGACTTCTGCTAAAATCCAGGTACGTTTTGTAAACAGCTCTTTACCTTTTGACGACGGCCCGGTAAGAGGGAAGACCTTGTAGCTTTTCAGATGCACGGGTCCTTGTGGGAACCAGTACAATACCTTCAAGCAGGGTTCTGGTTTACGTTTTCCAACGTCTCCTGGTTTTCGCTTGGTCATCAGAGAATATGTCAGCTTCAGGCCTCTGACTTCAAGATAAACTTATTCCAGGAAGGAATAAACAAAGTTCTTGAGCTTACGCTTGTTCGAAGTGGACCCATAACAACATGTTATCAGTCCCAGCTGGATGACGAGTCCTTAGCGCGTGACTTGTGGTCATTCAGCTCTTTGGAAGGTTCACATCATCTTTCGAAGCTCCCAGAAACTCTGAAGCGTTCTCGCACAGTTAGAACTTAAAAAGCAGGAACAAAGAGAGGAGTGAACTTGCCTTATCAGACCCAAGGTTACAGCCAGAGCAGAGAGAGATTTGTTTAGGGAAAGGCACAGCAAGCTGGAGCCCTTTCATGAAAAACAACGGATTACTGTCCTCTGAGTTTCTAAACAAAACCGTCCGGTCTCTGTGACCCGAGACTGCACCTTTGACACAGCAGTGAACACAGTTTAAACTCTTACAGAATAACACAGCTTAAAAGCACACATCATGAAAATGACAAAAGTTATTCTTTTGATCACATCAGCCTAAAATCAAAGATAGAAATAGTCTCTTTTGGTGACTATATTTATCAGATTACAGCTAAATGAATGATTTTGTAGTAAATGTCTTGCTTTACTGAGAGGTCAGTAAAGGTCATCACTGGACAGTTCAAAACCTTAGTTTGACCCTGGACCCCGTACGGGCCACCAGATGTAAGAATTATGAGGAGGTCAATATTAATACTGACCTCTTTACCTTAATTAATTTACTTATTCAGATTGAATAGTAAATTCACGGATTCTGTTCTTTTTCAGTTTACCCGATATTTCTGTGATCTTTATGATGGATAAATAAACAGAGCCATTAAGTGACAATGGACATTGACTTAGTTTGATATGTCAAAGAGACACTATCATTTATTTAAAATGAATCAACTAAATTAACACCATTACACTTGATTGACATGATTTCACTTTCTTTCAATTTAAAACGTCAGCACACTTAAATTCAACACAACAGACTTCAATATTGGATGTTAACATATTTAGTCTGTGGGCTCTTCAGCTTAATTATAGTTTCCAGCTTAGATAGAGAGGGGAAAGAGTAGGAGGAAAGATTTAAGAAGAAATTATCGTGAGCATGATACCAGAGTGACACTTCTCCTCCGACTTCTGCTAAAATCCAGGTACGTTTTGTAAACAGCTCTTTACCTTTTGACGACGGCCCGGTAAGAGGGAAGACCTTGTAGCTTTTCAGATGCACGGGTCCTTGTGGGAACCAGTACAATACCTTCAAGCAGGGTTCTGGTTTACGTTTTCCAACGTCTCCTGGTTTTCGCTTGGTCATCAGAGAATATGTCAGCTTCAGGCCTCTGACTTCAAGATAAACTTATTCCAGGAAGGAATAAACAAAGTTCTTGAGCTTACGCTTGTTCGAAGTGGACCCATAACAACATGTTATCAGTCCCAGCTGGATGACGAGTCCTTAGCGCGTGACTTGTGGTCATTCAGCTCTTTGGAAGGTTCACATCATCTTTCGAAGCTCCCAGAAACTCTGAAGCGTTCTCGCACAGTTAGAACTTAAAAAGCAGGAACAAAGAGAGGAGTGAACTTGCCTTATCAGGCCCAAGGTTACAGCCAGAGCAGAGAGAGATTTGTTTAGGGAAAGGCACAGCAAGCTGGAGCCCTTTCATGAAAAACAACGGATTACTGTCCTCTGAGTTTCTAAACAAAACCGTCCGGTCTCTGTGACCCGAGATTTCACCTTTGACACAGCAGTGAACACAGTCTTAAAAGCACACATCATGAAAATGACAAAAGTTATTCTTTTGATCACATCAGCCTAAAATCAAAGATAGAAATAGTCTCTTTTGGTGACTATATTTATCAGATTACAGCTAAATGTAATACTGGTGTACTGAAGAATCATAAAGCAAAAACTGGTATTTCAAAATATTTTGTAAAAGACAACGATGAAGTTCATGATGAAAATGAAATTGTAAATGGATTTAATCAATATTTCGTGAATGTTGGATCAAGCCTTGCAGCTAAGATACCAAAAGTAGATAAAAATATGATCCACTCAATTACAGGTTGTGCAAATAGTATTTTCCTAAATGGAACTAACAAAGAGGAAATAATGAATGTAGTAAAACATCTTACAGACAAGAGATCGAAAGACTGGGTGGACATGGATATGATGTTTGTAAAGGACATAATGAGCCATGTTATTGAGCCGTTCACATACATATGTAACTTATCATTTTCAACAGGAATTTTTCCAGATAATATGAAAGTAGCTAAGGTCGTTCCTCTTTTTAAAAATGGTGATAAATGTGTATTCAACAATTATAGACCTATATCCTTGTTACCACAGTTTTCAAAAATTCTTGAAAAACTATTTGTAAACAGACTAGACCAATTTATAGATAAACAAAATATTCTAAGCAGCAGTCAGTATGGGTTTAGATCAAAAAACTCTACATCAATGGCTCTCATGGAATTAATGGAACAAATAACTACTGCTGTCGATCAAAAACAACATTGTATCAGTATCTTTGTTGATTTAAAAAAAGCATTCGATACTATTGATCACACCATTCTCCTTGAAAAACTGAACAAATATGGTATTAGAGGACCAGCATTACAGTGGGTATCTAGCTACTTAAAAAATAGGAAACAATTTGTACAAATAAATGATGTAAGATCTGACCTCTGTAATATCACATGTGGAGTTCCCCAAGGCTCTGTACTTGGACCAAAGCTTTTTATTTTATATGTGAATGACTTGGTAAATGTGTCAGGACTCCTTAAATGTGTACTTTTCGCAGATGATACCACTTTTTTCTGTTCAGGTGAAGATATAGAACAAATGTTAGAATTGATAAAGACAGAATTTGTAAAGATACAAACTTGGTTTAAAATAAATAAATTATCATTAAATCTAGAGAAAACTAATTACATGATATTCGGTAATAGAAAGAAAACTGTTGATGTTCCACTCAAAATTGAGGATGTTGAGATTTGTAGAGTGAGTGAGGTGAAGTTTTTGGGTGTTATCATTGATGACAAACTGACATGGAAACAACACATAAATTCTGTAAGAATAAAAATAGCTAAATCGATAGCAGTACTGTACAAAGTCAGAGACCTATTGAATGATAAGGCTCTGTATTTGTTGTATAACACAATCATTGTTCCACACTTAATCTATTGTATTGATGTTTGGGGGAATGCGTGTAAAACAATCACAAAGCCTATTTTTGTATTACAGAAAAGAGCTGTAAGAATTATCACTAGAAAGCATTACCGTCATCCATCAAGTACATTATTTTATCAACTAAAATTACTGAAGTTCCATGATTTGGTAGACTATAATATTTTATCAGTTATGTATAGAGCTCAAAATAATGCATTACCTTTAAATATCCAAATGCACTTTGTTAAAAGACAAAGTTGTTATAATCTTAAGGGAACAGAGTTGTTTGTAAAACCACAATTCAGAACCAGTTTGAAGGGACGTTCTACCTCAATTCAGGGAATTAGATTATGGAATGGCTTGGAGAATGTAGTTAAAAATGCCAAGTCAATGTTTACATTTAAAAAAATGATCAAAACAAATATGTTAAAAAAATATATGTGAAATAACGTAATGTGTATTGCATTAGTTAGAAAATTAGAAAGTGTTAGTCAGTTTGTACTGTATTAGTATTAGTTAGAAAACTAGAAAGAGTTAGTCATTTTGTACTGTATTAGTATTAGTTAGAAAATTAGAAAGAGTTAGTCATTTTGTACTGTTGGTTGAAGAATATTATTGTTTAACCTGATTGTTGGAAAAAGTTGGTTGAAGATTATTATTGTTTACATGGTTTGACTGCTGTTGTTAAGTCTGATTGTTGGAGATAAGGGGCAGATATAATAAGATTTATTCTTCTTTCTGCCACCTTTCATTTTTTTACATTTTGTACACTATCATTATGAGATTGCCTTGTATTGTTTCTTTTGTAAAAAAATGAACAAATTTAATAAACATAAACATAAACATAAACATAAA
>JBBPBX010013753.1:0-12268 GCA_038048925.1 Garcialebias charrua
AGAAAGAACACGTTTTTACAAAAATAACTATTTTTGAATGTGAGACCGGGCCCAACCGAAATCAGAGCGCCCGCCCTGGATTGAACAAGAAAAACACACCGCTGAAGCCACGGAGCTCAAATATTTTCCGAGAAGTTGCTAAACTTCATCGTAAGAAATCCTTCATTTTCTACAGCTGATAGCTGTTGGTCATTAATTCCGATGACGTTTAGAAACTTCTCGGTAAATATTTGAGCTCCGTGGCTTCAGCGGTGTGTTTTTCTTGTTCAATCCGGGGCGGGCGCTCTGATTTCGGTCAGCCGCTCTCAGCCGGTCCCTCCACCGAGACGGGGACGCGGCTAGCCGGGTCGGGATGCCTGTGTTTCGGTTCAGCGAGAGTGGCGTCCCGCTAAAGCCCCGGAGCTCGAATGTCCAACATAAAACTAACTTGACCGCGGTTTAATATGGCACTATGGCTCTGCAGACATTGCACGTTGCCGTCTTGTGGTGTTTAGTGTAAAATACTTACACACAGCGGACATGTTACGATGAAAAGTTAGCTAAGCTGTTAGCTACAGTGCTACTCACTTTGTCCTCACGCTGTAGCTGGCTGCAAACTATGAACTGGATTTCCTGAATGTGAGGCGGGTCTTGTCTGGGTTCATGAGACACGCCTCCGTTCAGGAAATCCATTCCATAGCTTGAAGCTAACGTGCATCATGGATCAGAAAATATCGGCAGGTTGGATCGGAAAATCCGATAAGTAAATTATGCTGGTATCGGAGTCCGATACCGATACCGGATCGGCCCCATCCCAGACATGATTACCTGCAGTGTTCTCTCATTGAGGACTGAACTAGGCAAAATGGCCTTCTCCTACTTGGCTCCTGCTTCCTGGAATATCTTACAAAAAGATCTGAAGCTCTCGGCCCTGACCTATCTAAATGGCTTTAAGAATCTGTTGGGCTCCTGGCAAGAAACAATGCAGACATGTTCCTGTTTTTGGTTTTCTACACCGCCTTATAATATAGCCGTTTTGCTACTTTTCGACATCTTTTTTAACTTGTTTTGAATTTTTTTTTTTATCTGTATGCCTCTCTTATGATTGTCTATTGTTGTTGCTGCTGTGATCATTCTTTGTTGAAACCAGGTCTCTCTTGTAAATGAGTCACTCATTGAGGCTCAATGGGATGAACCTGCCTAAATAAAGGTTGAAGGAAAAATCTGCAGATTATTTTAAACTTCTAACTGGAATTAAGATTAAAAAATAAGTGGAATCAGAATCAACAAAACAGAGGATTTAAAAAAAAAATGCAACTTGAGATTTCATAATCTCTGGAATATATAATAGATTTAATTTGAAAAGGTAGTTTAATTGTTACACTTAATTTATTGCATTATAATAAAACAAATAAGTGTAAAATTTCAATGAACGTCACAAATCCACTTTCATACTTGAGTGAATAAAATAAATCAAAGCAAAAATAAAACACTTTTTGTCTACATAGTTTGTTCAAAGCCTTGAAGTGTTGCCCAACATCTCACCATGTTGACAGCTTCTTTGTTGAAGGGGTTCTTGTCTGTGTTTTCTGGGTAATGCACCAGAACTTTGGACTTGAAGGACCGATGGAGGGGGCTCTGCTCGAAACTCTCACCTGGAAGTCAAACAGAGAGGGGTTTTATGTCACCACAGTTTTTTTTTCCAACGTCAATTGGAGCTGAATCAGATTTAAATAGAGGGAGGTCATCGCAGTATGACAGCTGCTCTCAGTAACGCAGACAAGACCACCTCGTCTGCCGCAGACCGACCATCATTTCTCGTTGGCAGCGAGGACAGTGCTGCTGTTATGAGGAGGAACGAGCCTGGCGAAGGTTATACAACTCAACTCATTAACATAAAGACAAAACATCTCCTCTCTGACACGCTGCAGCAAAAAGTCCATGTGCATCACCTCCAGGTGGAAAAAAAAACAAGAGAATTTTCAATTCTCATTAGAGAGCTCGTATATTTTATCTAAACTCCTAAAAAAACAAACCCAGTTCATGGATGCACCACAACAACTGCAGCCTCCAGCTCTGGTTGTGACGTTCTGTGAGAGCACGAGGGGATTAAAGCGCTGCAACGCATTTAAAATGTGATTCGGAGGACATAATCAGCTCATGCACCTCAATTATTCATCCACGTTTTGAGCAGATTAGCCCTAACGTTGCTCGTCTCCTTTTTCTCCGTTCTACATCATGGATGCTCAGACTCAGTGATGTCTAAGAGCAAAATCCACAACAAATTAAAACCCAACAGCCTCTTGTTGACAGGAAGCTCTGATGCAACTGCAGGAACCTACAAGGTGACGCACAGGACCCCGAGCCAGAGAGAGCATCGCTTCAAGTTAAACCGAGTCACTTGGTGGGTGGAAGGCAGTCGGTGCTCTTTGCAAGGGAAACAAATTGGAGCTGGCGCTGACTGAGAGGCCGAATCAAGACACCGAGTTGCCATGGCACCCGTTTCTGCCGTGGCCTCACAGACGGCCATTAAAACGACGCTTCTGTGCTCGTCATCGGTTATGTCATCTCTGATTACATCAGCTGGAACAATTAAAATGCCACCCTGCTCCCGATACGAGCTCCCAGCAGAGATGTGGCGCAAAAAAAAAAGACACGACTAAATGTTTGCACTGAGTGACTGAGCAGGGGAGGTGGAAGGAGGTTTGTTTTAGTGCTTGAACGGAAGCAGACATGTCATTTTCAGTTAGCCTGTAATCACCAGCTATTAGCCCACTAACACACACTCAGTGCACGTTATTGCATCAATTATAACAGAAAGCTGCAACAAAAAACTGCAACTTGTTTTTTTTTTTTGTTTTTTTTAATCGCCTGCTGACAAAGGTGAATTAAAATGTTTTAATCTGTGTCGGTATCTGTTAGCAAAATATCCCACGAATCACTGGACACATTTGAACCAAACTAGCAGAACACAATCGCTGAATGTACATCTACAAATGATTAGTCAACCCAATTCAAAATGGCTGCCACAGCCAACTGGTCAAAACAGATTACAACTCAAGTCAGTTTGCCAGATTTTGATCTAAACGTTATATTCTGAGCACTAACCGGTTGTGCACAATCTGGGCTTAAATTTTGCAATTGACAAATCAGAGTCAATTCTGTTTGTCTGTTGGCAAATTCATGAACCAGTGGAAAGATCTAAATGAATCTTTCACCAAATAATCATTTGATGCACATCTTCAACTGATTAACTTTAAGAGTCAACCGCATTCAAGATGGCCACAGCAGCTAACCAACATTGGGAAACACAAAAATGGTTATAATGTAGTTATCTTTACAGACAAACTAAAATTTGATGTGGGAGTAGCTGAGGCTCGTTCACAACTGATACTCTGAGCACGACTTCTCGTCGTTGATTTTTTTTTTTTTTTACGGTTTCACCAAAAACAGCTGTACCTCTGCCTTTTCTCGTCATAAGACGACCTTAGTTTAAAACTCTGCCATGAAAGGTGATGGGCTAATGTTGGCCTTTGCGGCTTTAATCCTCAGAATACAGCTGCCCTCATTGCTGGACATTTTAGCGTTAAATTCTGTTTCATACTCTTCCCACAGATTAGACCATCCATCTCTGGGATTTATAGCCTCGAGTTGGCCTCCGTCCCCGAAACAGGACCGTTCTCAGTGTGAGCAGCCATGAAAGTGGGCATCACTCTCACTCTCAGGCTGAACTGTCCCATTCATCACATCGTTAAGACTGGTAGATGAGGGCAGACCTGAAAGAAGATGGCAATGACTGATGGCTACTTCATTAAAAATAGATAGACTTTTTTTGGCCATTGAAGTTGGATTAGTAAAATTAAACAAAGTTTGAAAACCTACAGGATCAAGTCTTAAAATATATTTAACTTGACTTTTAATCTATCTATGTATAGATGAGTGCATATGCTCATGGCATGATTGAATCAAGTTGTTGCTTAGGGTCCCCAATTTGAAAAGTCCCGTAAAAACTGAAACAAAGTTGATTCTAGATTGGCTGTAGTCAGATTATAACAGTGTGTGTTGGGGAAGACTTTCAGCTACTACGACGTCACATTTTAGCTCTACTGTATCTATAAGAATGACTGAGCTGTAGGCATTTTTTGTTTTTGTTATGTTTCATATGCTGTAGCAGCCATCTTCAGTCATGTTGACCCCACAAGTTAGTTGGTTTTAGACACGTTAGATCCAGTGATTACCTTCTGAAAGTTCCATTAAAATCCATCCAGTGGTTCATATTCATATTTTGCTAACAACCAGACACAAAGGATGCATAGGGGGTGACTCTCAGCTACTGCCACCTCAGTTGTTAGCTCAGTGTTTGTAAAATTAACTGAGCTTATAGGCATTTCTGTGTTTATCAAGTTGGTTGGCTGTGGTGGCCATTTTGAACTGAGTTGTTTCCAAAATTTAAACAGTTACCGGTAATCAGAACATTTCGGTTCGGTTCAGTTACAAGGAGGGTTCGGTTCAGTTAATTTTCGGTACAAAAAAAAAAGACAAAATAAAGACTTATAAAATGTTTATTTTGAAAATGTGTCAAGTAAACAATAAATTTGTATAAAAATAAATGAAAGCAACCCATTTGGATGATATTTTAAATAAACAACACTCTTTACAATAAATAAACTATACTAACAATATTAAAAAACTTAATAAATACAATAAGCAGCCTGAACCAGAACAATAAGCAGCAACAGACTGTTTACAATCAAACTACAGTAATCAACTTTTAAGTTTTTGGCCAAAAAGACCAACTTGTCCACATTTTCTGCTAAAAGCACAGATCTACCGGTAGTTGCGGTGAATATCTCCAGTGGTGGAGAAAATCATTTCAATACCATACCATACCATACCAACTTTATTTATAGAGCACTTTATGCACCCAACAGGACCAAAGTGCTGTACACACAATCACAAAATACAATACAATCATAAAATGGAAGGGACTAAAAACAGTACTAAAATAATAAATTATGAATACAATAAAACAATAAAACAAAGTTAAAACATCTCAGATTGTAATAACAACAGTAGCAGCAGTGTGGCTTTATTTGTCCTCATTACTCACAACCTCTTCTTGGAGCTGCTCCCCCACGTGGGACAGGTCCCTGGAAAAGTTCAGAGTTCAGTCATCACACACTTCTTAGCTGCAGGTGATCTGGTGGATGTCCCTGAAGAGGAAGAAGACAGCTGCTATCTCTGTCCCAGACTGGAAATAAAACACAAAGAGGTAAAAAATAAAAAATGAGTTAATAATATTATAATTTTTTATTAAAAAGGTTAATTAGATAATAATAATAAAACAAGAATACCTCTTCTTGAACGGTTGAGGTGGTTAAATCTCTCGGTCATCATCATCATCATCATCATCAGAGCTTTAATCTGGTCCAGGGCTTGTTGACAAAATCAGTTTTAGTTTTTTTCATAAAGTGCTAAACTTTTTGACTGAAGTGTTGACGTGATGGATGTTGTAACGGAGCTCAAGAATTTTAAAGCCGGTAAATCAACAACATTCAGACGTAGATCCAGAGCTTTAAAAACTCCTACAGCTTGTGTTATTGCTCTGGACCGATCTGAATTACCTGATGAAGGTTGTTTAAATGCTGCTGCTGTTAGCGGTGTTTGCAACAAGCTGCTTTTCTTGCTTGTAGAAGACGTACATGTAGAAGACGCTACCGGTGTATGAATGTGTGTATGAATGGGTGGATGGTTGGTATTGTAAAGCGCTTTGGGGTCCCTCACAGGGGGCTGGAAAGCGCTATATAAATAAGCTCCATTTACCATTTACCATGTTGGGATGACGTCATTTCAATCGTGTTAACAAGTTAGACGTGTTGCTGCTGCAGATCTAATCTCCGTGAAACAACGTCGACACACAGCTTTGGATTTGCGCTTGTCTTTTAACAAGGAAGCCATAACGTTCCCAAACAGGAGACCGTGACGAGATGCTAGGCTGCTAAATGCTGCAAGATAATAGCGCCATGCTGAAACACGCCTGGGAATTTTAGTTCCGTGAGGCATATATTCTCCTGTTAATAACATTTAATGAGTGAAAAAATAACTGAAACGGTACGCAGGTGGACCGAACCGAACGTACCGTACCGAAACTGTCCGGTACACCCACGTGTACCGTTACATCCCTAATATATATATATATACAGTATATAAATATATTATATACATATATAATATATACAGTATATTGGAGCAGTGGGTGGGCATCACATGGTCAGCCCTCAATTGGTTCAGATCCTACCTCTCTGACAGATCCTTTTGTGTTTCCATCAACAATTTTAGTTCTGCAGTGGCGGCACTTAAATGGGGGGTTCCGCAGGGGTCCATCCTGGGTCCTCTCCTATTCTCCTTATACCTACTGCCACTTGGTGCTATTTTCCGGAAACACAACATACCTTTCCACTTCTACGCCGATGACTGTCAAATTTACTTCCCCCTAAGACACAATGGTACATGCTCTATTCAACCTCTGCTCGACTGCCTGGGTGACATCAGGGACTGGATGGCTTTAAATTTCTTAAGTTTCAATGAAAAGAAGTCTGAAGCCATGTTGTTCCCTCCCAATGACACAATCTCGAACCACTGCATCGACCTTTCTGCTCTAGCCCTGTCTCAAAAACAAAAAGCCACAAATCTGGGAGTGATAATGGATCCTTCCATGAAACTCAACAATCATGTAAATTTGATCATTAAATCCTGTTTTTTCCAGCTGAGGCGACTCTCTAAAGTTTAGACAGTCGCTTCAGCTGGAAAAAACAGGATTTAATGTTTAATGTCAGTTTAGACTCTAAACTGAAGCCCATATTATCCTAAAATAACCTGGAGACAGTAATTCATGCATTTATTACATCTAGGCTTGATTACTGCAATTCACTCCTGTTTGGTATCAGTCAGACCACCATTGCACGATTACAACTGGTCCAGAACGCAGCAGCCTGATTTTTAACTAGTACAGGCAAAAGAGAGCACATTACACCAGTCTTGGCCTCCCTGCACTGGCTACCGGTTCATCTTCGAATCCAGTTCAAAATTCTCCTACAAGTCTACAAATCGCTGAACAGTCTCACCCCCTCTCTGATTTGCTACAGCTGTATGTCCCACCACGTGCTTTGAGGTCAGCGGACCAGGTACTTTTAACAGTTCCAGGAACTCGTCTTAAACGCAGAGGTGACAGGGCCTTCTCTATAGCAGGCCCAAGACTTTGGAACGAGTTACCTCTGCTCGTCAGACAGGCCCCCTTCCTCTCGGTTTTCAAATCCCGTTTAAAGACCCATTACTATTCTGTTGCTTTCAACACCAGCTGATCTGTGTTTGGTCGTTTTATTCATTATCTGCAATGTTTTTTAAGTCTATTTTTTTGTACTTCATTCTGTGCATTTTTGTTTGTTTGTACAGCACTTTGGTTGGCCTTGTCGCTGTTTTAAGTGCTCTATAAATAAAATGGTATGTATGGTATATATATTATATATACAGTATATGAGGGAGTTTTTCCTTTCCACTGTGGCCTTTGTGCTTGCTCAGGATGGGAGACTGCGACAAAATGAAGACTCAACGCAATCTGATGGGAGACTGCGACAAAATGAAGACTCAACGCATTCTGCTGGTTTCCTTCCTTAGATAGATAACTTTACTACAAACCGGATTCCCAAAAAGTTGGGACAGTAAACAAATTGTGAATAAAAACTGAATGCAATGATGTGGAGATGGCAAATGTCAATATTTTATTCGTAATAGAACATAGATGACAGATCAAAAGTTTAATCTGAGTAAATGTAACATTTTAAAGGAAAAATATGTTGATTCAAAATTTCACAGTGTCAACAAATCCCAAAAAAGTTGGGACAAGTAGCAATAAGTGGCTGGAAAAAGGAAATTGAGCATATAACAACAGCTGGAAGACCAATTAACACTAATTAGGTCAATTGACAACATGATTGGGTATAAAAAGAGCTTCTCAGAGTGTCAGTGTCTCTCAGAAGCCAAGATGGTAAGAGGATCACCAATTCCACCATTGTTGCGCAGAAAGATAGTGCAGCAATACCAGAATGGTGTTACCCAGCGTAAAATAGCAAAGACTTTTAAGTTATCATCATCAACCGTGCATAACATCATCAAAAGATTCAGAGAATCTGGAACAATCGCTGTGCGTAAGGGTCAAGGCCGTAAAACTCTACTGGATGCTCGTGATCTCCGGGCCCTTAAACGTCACTGCACCTCAAACAGGAATGCCACTGTCAAGGAAATAACAGAATGGGCTCAGGAATACTTCCAGAAAGCATTGTCAGTGAACACAATCCACCGTGCCATCCGCCGTTGCCAGCTGAAACTCTACAGTGCAAAGAGGAAGCCATTTCTAAGCAAGCTCCACAAGCTCAGACGTTTGCACTGGGCCAGGGGTCATTTAAAATGGAGTGTGGCAAAATGGAAGACTGTTCTGTGGTCAGATGAGTCACGATTTGAAGTTCTTTATGGAACACTGGGACGCCATGTCATCCAGACCAGAGAGGACAAGGATAGCCCAAGTTGTTATCAACGCTCCGTTCAGAAGCCTGCATCACTGATGGTATGGGGTTGCATGAGCGCTTGTGGCATGGGCAGCTTGCATGTCTGGAAAGGCACCATTAATGCAGAGAACTATGTTCAGGTTCTAGAACAACATATGCTCCCATCTAGACGTCATCTCTTTCAGGGAAGACCCTGTATTTTTCAACAAGATAATGCCAGACCACATTCTGCAGCAATCACAACATCATGGCTATGTAGGAGAAGGATCCAATTCTGAATACAGGTAAAATATTAGATATTGGCCCCTCCACATCATTGCATTCAGTTTTTAGTCACAATTTGTTTAGTGTCCCAACTTTTTTGGAATCCAGTTTGTAACTGGTATTAATAATGTATGTAAATGTTTCTGTTCAGTGCCCTGAGATAACTTCTGTTGTGACTTGGCACTATATAAATGGCCTGAATTGAAATCCAATTGAAATTGTCCAAACCAGGGCTTGAACCCAGGACCTTCTCGCTCTGAGGCAACACCGCTAACCCCCAAACGGTCGCATGGCTCATGTTGCCTTCTGAGGCTGGGGATGATAAATCAATAACAATATTTAAAAAATGCTCAAAGTATCATGGTAGTAGGTGAACGTACAAATGTCTTAAATAAACACCCGCCCCCCACCCCAAAAAAGGGGAGAACTGCTTAGAGCCCCATCTAACTTTGGGCCAGCCCTGAATGAATGCATGCAACTCTCTGCAGTTGGCTTTACATTGTAAAGCAGATCTGTTCGGCCACCCTGCTCTGATGTCACACAACCCCCACCCTGCGATCGCCATTAGGCCAGCAGCCTCGGACAGTCAGCATTCCAACAGGCAGACTCATGTGAAACTTGATTAGGCTGCAGAAAACCCTGTGCCATCCATTGAGAAGCCAACAAGAGCAGATTGTCTCTTGGTGGGCTTTCACTAATTACACCATCGCACAACAACAGATGCCACGTTACCTCATCTTTGCTTGTGTAATGCCAGGGTTTTTTAATTCTGCATGACTTGTTTGATTCAGAATGTGTGTACAGAGAGGTGAAAACATACACACAAAAAACCCTTAAAAGGAGCAGAGCCCCCGCTGCCAGCACTGTGGGTCTAAGTTAAGTAGCAGCTCAGATGGCATGGTCACTCACAGCTGCAGGAGGGGAGCACACATCAACGAGACGGTTAGTTTGAGCAATCATCAGCGCAGCTCTGAACTCACACATCACATAAAGCTCGACCTACAGTAAATGAGCTGTTTTATATTAATTGGCTGTGCTACACGTCAAAGCACGGCCTCCCGTGAGGAGCCGCTCCAAATGAGCTCACAGTGGGGACATGAGGAGGACAGGGTGTGACTATTGTCTGCTGCTCCAGAACCTGGAAGTGACGTTCAACACACTCCAATGGTTCTGTTTCCTCTCAGAGAGACACAAGCAGACAGCCTTTGCAAAAAAATAAAATAAAGAAGGTCCTCAAATAAAATAAAACCACCACAAATAAACCCTGCTGTCATTACATCCGTACACTAATCATTTCCTCTGACCTCCTTTTGCCACTGCTTTTGTTCCTCTCTCAGATGCCAGAATTACACATTCTCATCCGCCTTGAGACAAAGGAGTCACGGCACGAGATTATTTTCTGCCTTTTGTGACTCTGGGAACAGAGAGATCTCCCTGAGCCTCGGCTCTCCAGCTGTGTTCCAGCTGTAACAGGATGTTGTTGTTTTCTATTTCAGCTCGCGTCCTCCTCCGTCGTGTTCCAGATCCAGAACGATAGAAAAACAGTCACAACTGACTGTCTACAAAACAATAAAAAATACAGGGAGTGGACGTGTTTTTCTCAAGCACAGTCACACAAAAGGAACAGATAAACATGGTGTAAATGTCATTTTAAATCCTACAAACAGGCTTCAGATCAAACTAAATATATGTTGTCATTTCTGTTATGCCATGTCATTTCTGTTCTGTTATTCTGTTATTTTTTTAAAGATGCTGTAGGTGCAATCAGACTGACAGTGATGGTTGTTGCATAAATCTGGGCATATTTTCTTGCCCAAATAGGTCATCTGCCGGAAAACAAAGATAATTTCTACACAAATGTCTCACCAACACTAACCACCCTTTATAAACCTGATAAATCTGTTACATAAACATGATGTCAGTGTCTGTGCTCTTTTTTTTTTAAATGTTTTTTCCTGGTTATTTACCCGCTCCATCATCCAGCTCCAGGCCCGTCTCCGTGTCCACTCCACACACCACAAAGTAATGGGCGAAGCGGCAAGAAGCCCACGGTCCTCCAGCGGCTCCGGTCATCCTGGAGGCCGGGATGGTGCGACCACTGCCCGGCTACTGGGGCTCGGAGCTCCGGGGTCTCATGGCGGAGGAGGAGGGTCTGATCCGTGCTGCCTGATCCAGCTGGTCCCACAGTCTGACTGCGAAGGAGGATCGACCGTGGTCATCAGAGGGAGGAGGCTGGGAGGAGGCTGGGAGAGAGGAGAGGGGAGAGGAGGCAGACAAAAGACTAAAAGGGGACATCACCCAGTAAAAACCTGACTCACGGTTCAAAATCCAAGGTTGTAAAATCAATCTGGAGGAGGTACAGTGCTCATTTTTTTGACAAGATTCGAAAAAGAAAAGAAAAAAACGTTTAAAATAATAATTAGTCCTTTACTTGAAAAGTGTTTTGAATATTTATGACCATAAAATAGACCTATCTCTGTGGCGCCATACTTCACCGGAAGTAGGAGGTCCTAACTCGACCATGATAAAAAATTATTATTATTTTAACTTTATTTATTATCAAATTACTGTACTGTATGTGTTTAAATGATATTTCTTCTAAATTAAGCATGTTAAAAATGTTGAATTTCTACGTTTTATTTATTGTTTTTTTAATCGTCTTTAGAACTTTATTAATAACATAAAACAGAACAATGTGACAAGATACAAATACTTTGAAGGTACTATATTTTACAAAATAGTATTTTTTTTTTTTTTTACAAAATAATGAAAATAATAAAAAAAAACACACAAAGGAGCAAGAGTAGGCTATCTGAGAAACTTAAAACAATGTGTTTTTAAATTCATTCATTCAACCTTTATTTCGTCAGGTTAATCTCATTGAGCCTCGAGGACTCATTTACAAGAGCAACCTGCTACAAAACAAAAGAAAATAATCTGTTGTAAGATGTTTAATTTTTTTTTCCAGACGGCTAGGGAAGCTCCTTTCTGCGACTAAACAGAGGAAAAAGACAATTTAATTCATATTTTTGAGAAACTATGTTTGCAAATTAGAACTGATGGTTCTCAGACATTTCACTTGCTAAAAAAAAAGGTAAATTAAAGTATCCCAAAATGACTTGGCATTTCATAATTACAACTTAACTTGCATGATTTAATATCTCATGTGATATCATCTCAAAATGATGACCTTTACCATCTCATAATTACAAGATTCAAAATCAGTTTTGAGCAAATTATAAAATAAGTTGTGTTTATGATAAACTAAGTCAATTTTATGATTAAGTCAAGATTATCAAATACTGTACTTTCTAAAAAAAGAGAGATGCTAAGTCATAATTATGTGGAAAAGTCATAAATTTCTCATGATAAGCTAAGTCATTTTTCGAGGAAAAAAGTGAAAAATTTGTCTTTATTAAACTTTCTCATCTTTTAAATATATGATACATTTCATTATTATGTAT
>JBBPBX010013753.1:13107-32254 GCA_038048925.1 Garcialebias charrua
TGATGCTATAGGCTTAGACTGCTGGAGGACAAATTGACCACATTTCCTCACTCTGCTACTGTCTTTACTTGCTCTACTCTACCTGTCTGTATCTGTAATTACAGGTAGTCATCGACTTACGGTGCTCTCAACTTACAGCGATTCTGTGTTACGAACGCATCTTATTATTAAAGATGTAAAACAATCAAAATAATTTAAAAAATAGATAAATCTTATTTTATGTGTTTAAATGTTCTTGATTTCATGTGTACAGCACTTTGTTGCAGCTGTGGTTGTTTTAAATGGCTTTATAAATAAAGTATTATTATTATTATTTAGAAGCCGATTTATGCAGTTTGTGACAGTTTTCGGCAGTGTCCGCCAGTTTTCGGCAGTGTGTCCGCCAGCTTTCGGTTAGCTTCGGTTAGCTCCGGCCTCGACAGCCGGCTTTGAAGGACCGTGTGTCCGATCAGAGGTCACCTCATACGGATAAATGAGCTGGAAACGCTCGGTGAACTCTGTGGACGTCTCAGGCCTGGAGCAGCAGCCACCGATCGCTCCGCCGCGCCACATCCCACCACGCCGGCCGACACCACCAGCTCACCACGGGAACACCAAGCTAACATGCTAACGCGGAGAAATGCCCAGTAAGTTATTAACTCTTTTTCCCTTCATTATGGCTCCAAATGTATGGAGCTAACATGCTAACAGTCCTTCCTGTAAACAGTTTGGACTGCGTGAAGCAGCTGGAAGCTACAGAGCTCGGACATGCAACGAGTTAACATGCTAACAGGCTTCACCAGCTACCAGTAAGAAATTAACTCCATTATGGCTCCAAATGTACTGTATGTGTTTTTGTACAGTACTGTGTTAGGATAGGCGAAGTGCTTGGTAACTGTGTTCGGATAGGAAAAGTGCTTGGTAACTACACAGTAAAAAAAAAAAAACGTAAAAAAACGGAAATGTCCTGGTAATTTTCTGCCAGTACATTCTCCGGTTTTTTACAGATATTTCCGTAAACCCTAAAACAGATTTTTCCCGTAATTTAAGTTTTTTTATGTATAATTTACATAAATTTCTGTTAATCTAGGGTGCCAGGTAAATGGAGTCCTCTTTCACGCTTCTTCTCAAAGGTTCTTGTTCCCAGGGTGCTTTGCGCGAAAAAAAATAATGGAGAAACCCCTGTAAAAAATGACAACGGAAAATTCCTTCACACTTCCACAGTACATTTACCTGTTTTTTTACGGATTTTTTTTACAGTACAGTACTGTACATATACGTGTATAAGTGGCGGCTCGTGTGTTTTGCCGACTTATGGCAATTTTCGGCATGCGAATGGCCGTAGGAACGTAACTGCGACGTAACTCGAGGACTACCTGTATTTCTATCATTAACATGTTTTGTCTTTCTTCCAATAGAAACTACTCCTGGACCTGCCATTATGTCTGTTCCTTCCTGTTCTCTCAAACCCAGCTGGTCGTTGCAGATGGCCGCTCGTCCTGAGCCTGGTTCTGCTAAACGGTTTCTTCCTGTTAAAAGGGACTTTTTCCTTTCCACTGTTGTCATTGTGCTTGCTCAGGATGGGAAACTGCTGAAGATTAAACAATCTGCTGGCTTCATTAAATAACTTTTACCAATTGATTTTTATGTATGTGAATGTTTTTTTTACAATGTCCTGAGACAACTTCTGTTGTTGCTTAGCACTAAACTGAACACACTGTTATGACCCGTTAGGACCACAACATACAAAGTGGACACTGGACACATAAAATGAATTAAAACAAATTTTATTGAACCTAAAATAAAGTACTCCAGGCTGGCAAGGTCCTCCCAGGCTTCTCCCACCAGGACTGGGGCATCCGTCTGGTTCAGCATCTAAAAGAGAAACTAAATAATACAAAGTTCAAAGAAATTGTGGACCGGTGAGTCTGGCCAAAAATAATAAAATGCCACCCAGGCAAACCAAACCCTGTACAGGGCCGTCGTGTCTCCCCAGGTGACGATCTACCTTACAAAAGTCCCTGTACACAAACAAAATACGAAAACTGGACTACCAACACTCACCCAGTCAAAAGTACAAATAAAAGAAAAAGGTAACAGACCCTCACTGTTATCCTCAGCTGTCCTCCTCCTGGACAGCTGCCCAAATACTGCCCTCAGTGTCTCCAAAGTTAACTCAAACAAGCCTCAACTCAAACAAGCCTCACAGGCACAGGCCCCCACCTCTAAGTCTAGGCCAAAGTTTTAACTTGCACTTAAGGTGCTTCATTCTACACATAACTCTAATTAACAATCAGAGGCATTTTTAAGAGCTCAAACAGCTCAACTACTACTCCCCTAGGAGCAAACTCACAAACAAATGGAGAGGGTAGAGCTCTCCCCAATGTCTGTACACCACACAGCACCATGGCTGTCACTCAACACTCAGTCTTACCTGAAGTGTATCTTCAGCTGGTTCCAACAAACCTTAGCTGACTTCTATTGACCACCACTAACTTCAGACAAGCCTAATCTTGATTCACAAGCTTCCACTAGCCTTCACTAGCTTACTCTAGCTTCACACAACCCTAGTAAGCACTAGAGTTGTCACAAGAGCACCCTTTGCTCTACATGTGCTATTTAGACAGCCCCAGAATTTAAGAGCCTTAGCTCAACACACGGTGGCCAGGGTAGGTGGAGAACACACACACACACACACACACACACACACACAGGCAACATAGCTACCTTAATCAAACTTGGTTTACCTTTACAGGATCACAAGTTGCTCCAACAAGCCCCTGCTTGCATCAACCAACCTCAGCTGGCAATCTCAAAACTCCACACTTGCTCTCAGCAAGGCTCCACTTGCTCTAGGCAAGGCTCCACTTGCTCTAGGCAAGGCTCCACTTGCTCTAGGCAAGGCTCCACTCTTTAGAGAGCTCAGTCTCAGGTATTTAAAAGGCAGAGAGCCAACAGGTGTTTCTGTAGAGCTAATCAAGCCTGATTAGGCTGAGTAATAAAAAAAAAGTGTTTCTCAGCAGGCTGCTAGGCTTTCAGCAGACTTGCAGCCAACACAAACACAACAATGATGTTTTTAAAAACTCTCTTACCTCTAGGGTACATAACACACACCACTAAATCATTCATTTGAACCAGTAGTCATGTAGGGGAACACCTCAACTTAGAAGACTTCACCTCACCTCAAACCAACATCATTCCTGTGTTTTGTGTTTGAAACTGTTAAAAATAAGATTCATCTATTCTCTTGGGTACAAACAGACATTTTTACAAATTTTTCAGCTTAGCTCACAAATGTCTTAAATTGACACTAATAACACAACTGTTTTTGTGAACCTCACTAACCAATATGAACTCATTTCCCATGAAACGGACAGATAATTTTAATGAAAGCTTTTGTTAAACTGACCTCGGAGTTTGAAACATCCGAAAAAACTCACAATGTTGATATCTTGCCTTATCGAAAAAGTAATACTCCCAGACACTTGTTCCCACGAAGATAACAAAGAAAGAGCCTTTGTTTGTTCAAATTGACATTCCTTTTCCAGGAGATGGACAGTCAACAGCGACACCTCTGTTAAAACATTGGATGTTTTAAGTTTACCAGTAATCCTAAAATATGTCATGCACCCAGTGTTGTAATGTAATGAAGTAGAAATATTTGTCATTGTACTTAAGTGGAATTTTGACATATTTTTACTTTAATTCGTTATTTCCATTTCTAGCGACTTTTACTTCACTACATTTCCTCAATAAAATGTGTACTTTTACTTTGATACATTTCCCTTAACCATCTTAGTTACTAGTTACTACAATTTAAAATTAGAAGAAATCTGATTGGGCAATGCCCGTTTGTTCTCCCAGTCTGTGACTTCATGCGGCCACTTCTCTCTCCCTCACCGACACTCTCAATCCCAGCCCCTCCCCGGCTGCTTGTGTGAGAACTGCAGCAGTTCCTATGCTTTTATATTATCCTATAATATATCCTATATTATTGATTAGTCAGAAGGAAACAAACCATAACCAAACAGAACCTAGCTCAGTAAAGAAGCCAACAATGTGAGCTTTTTTAACAGCTTTGTTAATAAATGTTAACAAAGGTTGAATGAATATTAGAATCAGACTTTTTAAAGAGCAATCTTTCATTGTTCAGTTGAAATGTTCCAAGTTTTAGTCACTGGATATTGTACCCAATAAATGATGTTTTGGAAATTCTAACCATTTACTTTTACTTAATACTCTTACTTTAAGTACATTTTATAAGAAATTTACTTTGGATACTAAGTACATTAAATGTCCGATACTTTAAGACTTTTACTTAAGTAATTATTTTAAAGGCGACTTTAACTTTTACCAAAGTAATTTTATGTTAAGATACTTGTACTTTCGCTGAAGTGTCTCTTTGAGGTAGGCTACTTTATGCAACACTGCATACACCTGATTGTTTAATCATGAAAATGTGTTTTAAGTAATCTTTCTTTAACATAATACATTTGTCTTATTTTCTCTTTTAAAAGGAAACTTAAGGCAGAGAATAGGGACTTTGGATTTATAAAACAAGCCAAGAGTTTACGGCCACCTCTTCCCGAGAGGTGGACCTTCATCTCTGTTCCACACAGACAGTAAGTTTCACTTTAAGAGAAACTCCGAAGCATTCACACTTTTAAGAAAACTCCAAAGAGACAAACTTCACAGAGAACTGGGAGAAACTCCGAAGACTTCACACAGGAGCTCGGAACTGGAGAGAGAAGAAACACGGCTTCTGCACTTGACCTCAAGAAGCAGCTTTCTGCAGATGTCTCAAGAGAGGGGCAGGACAAAAAAGATACAGAACCAGCACCTCCCCAGAGTGAACTGTGAGTAATCAATCCAGAACAGTTATCCATCAAACCAGGGGCCTCATGTATCAACCATGCGTGCGCACAAAAACATTGCGCACGTCACTTTCCACGCAAAGTGGCGTATGTATCAAATCTGATATGAACGGGAATATCTGCGCTTCCACGTAGAAATCCACGGCTGCTCCCCTGCTTGCGTACGCACGTTTCTGTGGTTATTGTTCCTTTGGCGACACTTACAGGTGATCTGTGAAACCGTGTCCACGATGTGAAAACAATCATAAATCCCACCAAACACACATGATTAACGATTATTACATCCACATGGACGCAATTAGATGAGTGGATATAAAAGCATGCGCCAGATAGTGGCAACAATATTGACAACAATGAGATGTAATTTCTTTAAATAAGAAGTTAACCAAGCTGTATTAACACGCCTACGTTTAGGTCAGTGGGTAAAGCGCTTGCCTTTAGTTCCAAAGGTCGTGAGATCGACTCCCGCATGGTACAACGTTTTTCTTTTTTTTTCGTTCCAGATTGAAATACACATGAAAACTATTTACAAAACAATAAATCGTCTGCTTCCTTTCATTTCATGTATTGTTCTATTTCTTGTTGTTTCATTCAATAGTTTTCCTGTGGTCTTTAAATCTGGAATGAAAAAAAAAAAACATTGTACCAAGCGGGAGTCGATCTCACGACCTTTGGGACGAAGGGCGGGCGCGTTCGCCACTAAGCTATACAGGCATGTTAGATCAGCTTGGTCAACTTCTTATTTAAAAGTGGATGGTTTGTTTTGCACTGTGCGTGCCGAATGAAGCCTTTTTCCGTGCTTCTCTGCCTCACTCAGAAGTGATTTCTGTTCACAGTCCGTGAAGTTCCTCTTTTTTCCACGTTCCGACATGATTTGCAATGGAGCAGAGACGACATTCCTGTCGTGCATGGCATATTTGAATGACTTTGCATATTCATACGGAGGCGTGTCAAGGGCGGAGTCGGCCACTCTCTCATGTGCGCTGAATTCCACGTTGATTGTGTTGTACATAAGGAATGTGCGTGGATTCCGGTGTACGCACAGTTTGATAAATCTGGATTTTTTTGTGCGTGGACACTTTTCTGGATTTGTCCGTACGTGACTTTTCAGTAAGAAATCTACGCAAGTCTTTGTACATGAGGCCCCAGGTCCAGAGGAGGACTACAGTCTTCAGCCAAGGTAACTCGAAAGAATCCTCAACTACGAGCTATCTGCACCTATCTGCCTGGTATCTCTGGAGACTGTTATTAACAGGATAACTCATGGCTTGCTGGTGACCTTACATCACAATAAACCTATCAGTCAAACTTAGCTCACTTTAGATACAATTTTGACCACTTCAAAAACAGAAACCAGTCCTATGTCTGCCTTTTAAGTTTCACCAATTTACTCATCAATTTGACCTTCGATTCAAAGCCATTTGATGTTCAGTTAACTTTTGTCATGCATAATTTTCATATATACCACTGATTATTTTTTATAATGAAATACATAAAAATCAACTGAATTTGTTATTTTGGCATATCTGTGTGTATTAATTGATTGGATATTCTTTACAAGAACTCACATTCATTTTACATTATTTGGGGGTAAATAGAGACTGATTTTCCTCTCTAAGAGAGAGGTGGTGCCCAAACAATGAGGTTATTTGCATAATACATATATATCTTATGAGCTTAACTCAACTGATAATCAAAACATCACATATCGCTAGTCATAATCCAGATATTTTATCAGTATGAAAAACAAAGTCATAATTTTAATAAATTAAATAATTACTTTTATATAATTATAAGATGCACTGCCTGCCCCAAAAAAAGTTGCCACCTGGATTTAACTAAGCAAATGGGTATGAGCCTCCTATTAGATAATTACTGCATGATTATCTTTCAGCTGGCAACAAGTGATTTAACACCAACTGGTGCCATGAGTTGCTTCTCATTTCTTCAACAACCATGTTGAAAGACATTGTGTGGTGGTGGAAAAGATGTCAAGACTGTTTGAGAAGAGTCAAATCATTGGCATGCATCAAGCAGAGAAAACATCTAAGGAGATTGCAGAAACTACTAAAATTAAGAATTGTCCAACGCATTATTAAAAACTTGAAGGACAGTGGAGACCAATCATCTTCAAGGAAGAAATGTGGCCAGAAAAAAATCCTGAATGATCGTGATCGACGATCACTGAAAC
Source organism: Garcialebias charrua (assembly GCA_038048925.1). Classification (NCBI taxonomy): domain Eukaryota; kingdom Metazoa; phylum Chordata; class Actinopteri; order Cyprinodontiformes; family Rivulidae; genus Garcialebias; species Garcialebias charrua. The sequence continues at coordinate 20,152 of JBBPBX010013753.1, forward strand.
GTTTGGTGAAATCAAATTGAAGAAAAACAGTAGCACTCAGGGCTGTGTTTAATAGTGACAGAAAGAGCATTTCCACACGCACAATGTGAAGGGAACTCAAGAGATTGGGACTTAACATCTGTGTAGCCTTAAGAAAACCAATAATCAGTGAGGCTAACTGGAAAAAAAGGCTTCAATTTGTTGGGGAGCATAAAGATTGGACTCTGGAGCAATGGAAGTTCATGTGGTCTGAGGAGTCCAGACTGACCCTGTTCCAGAGTGATGGGTGCATCAGGGTAAGAAGAGACGCAGGCGAAGTGATGCACCCATCATACCTAGTCAACAATGCAAGATCTTGGTGAAGAATTAATATAACGCTGGATGGAATAGATCTTATGACTTTGCAGAAGTTTATCAAAACAATGCCAGAGTGAATGCATGCTGTAATCAAAGCTAAAGGCGATCCAACAAAATATTAATGTGCAACTTTTTGGGGGGCCAGGCAGTGTACTGTATGTAGTTTGAGATAGGCATTACCGTACAAGTCATGATTTAGAGCTTTTTTCTATCAAAGTGGTGGAATTGTGCACTAAATTCAAGCAGACTGTAGGAGTGAGGAAATGCATACAGTATTGTGCACTTTGTGTGTCCTGTTCACGGTCAATGGAGACTGAACCAAATGAGAGCATGAAACATGAACAAACGTTGACATACCACTACATCCATATTTGATGTAGCTTAATGTTCAGTTTTCTAAACCTTTATTAGTAATTTTAAAGCAGCATGCAGAGCAGTATGTGAGATGAGGCAATGTTTTAAAACTCAGCTTGAGTAATTTAACTTTTGGGAAATTAAATTTTTATTTTGTGCCTGGACAAAAAATGATCCGATTCTTGGTTAAGTCATTTTATAACTCAAAACTTTTTGTTAATGGATCATGCAACAATGTAAATATAATTTCAACACAATGATTAATGTAACAAACAAAAAGTACTAATTTATTAGTTAAAACAAGCCACTTATTAAAAACTGTAATTAACTAAAGTAAATACCGGTACTGTTTAAATTGCTTTTATGCCTAGTCACGACAAGTCATACTGAATAAAGGAAAATAAAATATAAAAACTCAACAGATGTATAATTAAAAAAAACACCAGTGTGCCTTGCATTTATTGAACAATTCAAAAAGACAAAATATATAAAACATTTTGATAAAAATAATTAGGTCTTATGTCCATAAGCATTCGTCCATACGTTTTGGCAAATCATTATTGCCAGAGACATATTTACCTAAAAAAATAAAATAAAATAGGTGTCCAAACAGAACGTGCAGCATTTCTTGACCCCTGCATCTAGTCACATTAGTTTCACTCCCTTCTGCAAATACTTTGTGAACGTATACAGATACACAGCTTCAGTCCAGCAGCTGCACATCAGACAGCTCCATCTCTTCTTGCATTATGGGTGCATACATTTTTAGGGCATCAATGCTTGCATTTTGCATTCATCACAACCGTCACTAAATAACTACCGGTAAACATGGCACATAACAATCATGGCTATCTTTTTTTAATACAGATTTTCAGTCCCACATTTTAATTTAACTCACATCTGCTTGATCTTGTGTGAGTTGTAGAATACAGCAGCCCAAAACTTCACTTTATTTTCTTTGTGTGGAGGGTTTTGCAGGACCTCAGTGTAGCTGCTGTGGTTTCAACATCATGAACAAATCCTGCATTGAAACATTCAGGATAGATTGTGGTTCATAATAAAATAAAATAAAGCCCAGCCAAGCAGTATACAGTACCACACAGCCACTCATTTCTCGTTACAATAACTCAGACAGAGTGACTGAACTCTAAAGTCTTCTTGATTCACCAAGCACCTCAACTTTAGATTGTTAGAAGGAAAAGCCCTAAGAGCTTTCCTTCTTTAAATTATATACAAAATAAAAAGGTATTTATTTATAAAATACATATCTTTAAATTCCAAAACACAATACATTAGAGTATTGGCTCTTGTAGTTCGTCCATGCAGTCTCTTGCATGTTAAAACATATTACTGTAATGAAAACTTTTGGCAGTGGGGTTAGGTTTAAGAAATTACCAGAAATATTTTCCCAGTGATTTAAGTGTAAGTTCTCAGAAGACACTACTTTGGATTTTTTTTAAAGTGTGTGGTGATAAAAACTCAGCAGGAGGGAGAAAAAAGGAGATTGGCCATTTTGACACCCACACAAAATGGAGTCATCCTGCTTGCAGCTCACTCACTTATGCATTGCAGTGCAAGATGCTGAGAAACATGGAAGAGCATCTGAAGAGGAGAACAGAGTTACCGTAGTTTTTATTGTTCATCCTGTGGAGGATGGAGGATGTCGATGAACATCCACAGGAGGCAACATTGCCCGAGCTTCTACAAGATTAATCTTAAAAGGTGTTTAACTCAAAACTTAAAAACATTGGTAAGTTGGTGCCTTTGGAAAACTGGGTGGAGGGAAGTGTTTTTATGTAGATCACAAAAGGGAGGTCCTATGTCAAAATACGAGCTACTTGGGCCTGAATCTCCCCGTCAGGATGTGAAAGCAACTGTATCAGTTTGTTGTTGAGCTGAGAAGAATCATCCAGCATGACCTTGAAGAGGCTGTCCTGTTTCTGCCGAAGTTCATCAGCCACCTGTTCAGAGGGTCTCCAGGCCTTCAAGTTCCCTACAAATGTTAGCAGACGCAGCAGCACGGCAGGGGCTGTTCGTTTGTCAAAGAGCAGCAGAACAGAAGCCGGAGCCTAGAGCGAAAAGCAAATCAAATCAAGCACAAACAGGAGTCTGGATTACTTATCAACACAACGTTAAGCCACCATATTTTTTGTGTTAAACATGTAAACTAGCCTTGTGGATTTGCACAAGAATGATAAGAAAAATAATTTTCTGCTTCTTTACCTGAGCTTGAACTATTTCATCCACCATATCTGGATTAGATGACAAATTCACAAGGACTTTCAGTGTCTGAACCTGGAACAAAAACATCACAAGAACTTTAGGTTTGATTCACCCGATCCTTTAGGTTTTCCTAGTTTTTCCAGAGATGTATCCACGTTGTGTTATTTCACATCTGTTAAGAATCATGTTTTACAAGTTTAACAGGTTGCTTTTAATTGTGCGAGATAAAAGATTGGCTAAATACAAACCTGCAGCGCTTCACTGCTCACAACCAAAAGAGACAGAAAAAGTGTAATGGATTCTTTCAGTAAATGCTGGTGTTTGTCTGCGACTGAAAGGTTTGTCAGCAGCCGCAGAGCGCCAAGCTGAAGGTCTGAATTCACCGGGGACATTTCAATCAGTTCCAGCACTTGTGGCACGTAAAGCTATTATGAAAAACAAAATCAGTTATTAAATTAAAATGTGCCTTGTACAAACAATATGTAAACAAAGGAGAAAACATCAACCCATAATATTTTGACTGTTGTGTGGGAATTATGTTTACATTTACACACCTTTATTTGTTCCTGGTTTTGGATGTTCATACACAAATTATTTAAAGCATTCAGGGTCTGCACTCTAACCTCTGCAGCAGGATCAGAAAGGAAATGAGCTATGATGTGAAGCCCTTCCAAATCCCGAATTAGATTCTACAAGATCAATGTAGCAGAGAGAAAGAGAGAGAACAAACAAACAAAGATCAAATTCAAACAGTCATAAGTTATAGGTAACTTAGATTTTAACATAGCTGTGACAAAAAAGTATTCTCCTAAAAGTACGGCAAGTAGAAATGCAACTCTGAACTCAGTTCTTGAATCCTGATGTAAAAACAATGTTCACACTTACAGTTCAAAAACAGGTGATCATAGGTTTAACTGACTGAGTACATTCACTTCAAACTACACTGGTACACAGGTATAGGTTCATGCACTCAAAACAAGTGTAAGCATGAAGACACTTCACAACTACTGGTATGTCAAAGTTACAGCTCCTAAATAAATATAAAAATAACTCATCTCAGCATAAAAGCCTCAGAATTCTGAGGAACAAAACTATCTGTCTCAGGTTTGTAGATGAAGTAAATCTGTACCTGATTCACAGTGAAAGCAGCAGCATTTCCTAATGTCCGAAGAACCCTACACTTCTGAGTTGGATCATCAGTGTCCTGCAGACATGACAGCAACATCTTGAAGTGTTGTGGCTCCAGATTATTAGGAGACGGGTGGATGATCCCGCCTATGCAAGACAAAACATGTTATCCATCTTACTTTTAATATACAGTACTTTTAATAAAGGGAACAAACTAAAGTTTTACACTAACTGAAGAAAAATACGAGTGTTCTTGTTTAGATGCATTCACTTTACTGGGCGAATAAATAAACTTATCAGTGAACTCCCTAATGCAATTACTGTACAGTCTAGCAGCATTTTTTATTCTTTGATGCTTACCTGATGCAGCATCTCCTGACTGGGGACAGATTACATTCAGCCCGGACACTCTGGCTAGCAGGCTGCCTGGTTGTAGCTCAACTTCATCCGGCTGGCTGCTTTTTACACCAGAACTTTCACTGGGGGCACTTTTCTTGTTTTTCTTGAAACGTTGCCCGCTGATAAGTTTATACAGGCCATAGGAAGCTCCAGCTCCAGCAATTAATCCAAGCAAAGCCTTCATGTTTCCGAACCTTGGAACAACACTGCCATCACCCATTGTTTATTTGCTAACTCTAGTTAGCCGCCAATGCTGCAAAACGATTAGAGTCAAATCAGTCACCTTTATAAACTAAGCTAGCTCATTAGTTGGCTAACGCTCGCCACATAACGCTAATACAGACTTGAAACGGACACTGTGTGGGGGAAACGCAACTTTTGGGTATGTTAATTAGGTTGAAAGTTTTGCGTTGACATGGGCGAATTCTGTGGATACGACTCTCTCCCCCCCACCCCCCGTACTCATGAATTTACTGTAGTTACCATGCTGGGCCTGTAGATGGCGCTGTGATCTTTGGAACCTTCACTACTGCGCATGCGCCACCCACTGCTGCTTGAGGTAAACAAAGCACACGAGGCAGCCTGTTTTCCTCTCTGGCTAAAAGTTCAGCTACTACAAGTTGTTGTCAACAAGTTAACAACAAGTTAAAGCTGGAATTTGGATAAGAGTCAACAGATCTGACACCAAGTGGACCGCTTCATCTGCACACCAGTTGCTGACTGGACGTCTGGACCGGAACCGAGTCAACATGTCTGACTTTAGTCCGTGAGAATCAGCTGATTTACAGCAGCGCTACAAGGTAAACCATGTTCTTAATACAATGTGTCCTGGTGTTTAGTTCGATCACAGAACAACCAACTGAGGTTTTATTTTTATTTTTTTCCTGCGAGGTCGAAGCTGTTCCACGAAGCGGACCGGCGGTTCGGATGTGGGTCCAGTGTCCACCAGGATGAACAACAGAGTCCAGTTCATTAAAGTTTGGTTAACGTGTTTTTAAAAGTGTTCAATTTAATTCTCAGTGTTTGTGACATGAGTTTGTGGTGTTGAATAAATAAATAAATTAAAAATCAACCTGGTGTCTTCATTTTCAACATGCAGCTTGTTAGGCATGACGTAACGAGTCCAGATAGCTTCATTTAGCTCAGATAAATGTAAATATCTCCCACGCTAACATAAATACTGTTTATTATTGTTAAACTGTTAATATATAGCACATTTAGTATGTTATAGTGCAGCGTGACACGTGAAATGTCCGACTGCCTCGTTAACAGACAACTGGATCCAGGCAGCTGGCTCTCTTCCAACACAGATGCAGGTAAGGTGTAGAATAATTAAATATGAGAATCAAAATATATTCCATCAGCTATAGTTCAGAAAGTGGTGCGTGTGTCCACTGTCCAGTCCACCGCCATTGTTAAAATGCCGGCTGTCTGCGCGTGCGTGCTGCGTGCATGTGTTCAAACAAAAGCTCCACGGGAGATGTTTACATTATCAACGGGGGGTCTGCGAAAAACTTCCACCTTGAGAGCAGGGTCAGAAAAGTATCGGTGTCATCGAGGGGGGCCAGCAGCGTCGTGTAGGCGATAAGCAAAGTCGCAAAGAGAAAGTAGCGGTTACACTCAAAATACGCGCCGTGTAAACTGGCCCTTAAATATTTGCATCGTTGGAAACAGCAACTTTGCTGAAAAGCTACGGATTAGCTCGGTTGTTATGAACTAGATTTAAAGTGGCCAACAAAATCTATCGCTGAGTGACTTTCCCAAGCTTCCAATTATAGTTTTAATTGCTCAACCGTCTGTTAGTTTTACAATGCATATACTTGTTTAAAATGTAAAAAAAAAAAAAGCTTTAATTAAAAAGTGATTAGTGGTTGAATATCAGTTACCGTACCGTCCATATTTCCTGCTGCTACGGCACGCATTGGTTGTCCAACATTTATTGTTGCCCTAGATTCGTTACCTAGCAACGGTGAATTCCAAAGTAGGGGGAAAAAGGGGAAATCTACACAACATAATACAGAAGCTGCTAATTGAAGTCTGTGGCGTTTCCAAAAGAAAAAGCAGACAAAATATGGCTGTGGAAAACACTGAACTAGCTCTAAAAATATGTGAACTCAATCACTGCTTGCCACAAGGATTTTACAAGGTAGGATATGAATAGGTTGAAACAGCCCAAGTTCATCTCCTCCAGTACTAGTTATTTACATTAAGTTACGTTTTACTACTCTTTTGTTTTAACAGACCTTATTGACAGCTTCGTGTCTGGCATGCCCATGTGACCCAATAAAGTTTCTGAAAAACGCCCTCTTCGCTTTCCAGGGACATGCTAATCTTCAGGCTGTCGACTGGTATGTACCCCCGACAAACACACGGTGGCGCACTTTTCCAACATTTGACTAAACGTTAGTTTTTGTTTACTTCTTCCCTTTATAGTTTAAAAATGCACGTATTGCATATCTTTAGATTGCATAACTTCAAATTACTGCAGGGATAGCTAATTTTAGTGGCAATTTAAATTAACTAATGTAACACACAGCCACAGTTTTTATGCATTTAGGCATCAAATATAGAAGTCATTGGAAATAATCAAGTTTACTTTAAATGGTACAGTTTTTTTCTTCTTTCCCCTCCAGGCAAAAGTTTTTTGCTGATACAGAACAGCACACTTCATCAACCTCCCTAAAACTCAGGGCTGAGTTTGTGGAGGCAGAAGAGCAAATTACAGCAGCCCTCCTCAACCATGTGGACGAGGACGATATGGACCAGGATGACAACATGGTGAAGCACAATTTAAAATCCCTAAACCCTTGGTTTGAGAGATATACATCAACTCAAATGTATAGCAAGTCTTGTACAGTAATATTTGTCAACTGATTACTTTGCAGGAGTCTTTTCATCTGTTTGCCAAGACAGTTTCCTTTTACAGAAAGAAACTAACAAGCTTGTGTTTCAGGTAGGTTTGTGGTTTTGTGTTCAAGAACCAATAAAACAGCTTTTTAGCTTTTAAGCAAGTTTACTGCTTTTGATATTTGCGACAATTCATTTTAGCAAACAATTAGACGTGGGTGCAGCAAGACGAGAAACTATTTGATTACTGGGGGGTGTCAAACACTTGATCATCGACTTGAATTGCAACTGGAAACGGATCCTACTGAAACAGAAAGAAAGACAAGTTTAAAAATTCAAGTCAAAAGCACAACTTAGTATCTTCTAAAATAAATACTCTCAGCTACAGTCACTTGAGATGCAGTTTCTTTACCTTTTGTTAAAGAATTTTGCATCACGTGGCAGTTCATGCTCTCCATCTTGTAGCAAGTGTCTGTTGGGGATCAGCAGCCTTATCTTGAACTCGCCGCGTTGTAAAATAACAGTTCTTTGACAGAAAAGCTGTAGCCCCTTCTGTGTGGTTTCTAGACTTGATGTATCTTTTTTCAGAGGGTCGTGATGACCTTTGGGACCCTTTGAATGGAGAATTGTGTGTGTTCTTCCAAATTACACAGTTTAAATCGGAACCTCTGGGTTCAGACAATTCTGAAGACTTCGATGCAACATTTGTGGGCCCCTTTTTCACGTTGGCTGAAAACAAGCGAAAGTCATCTGGCTGGTTGAAAGGTTTTAGAAGGCCAGCTTTTATTGCATCCTTAAATCCACCATTTAGAAGCAGGAATCTGTCTTGAGCTGAAACAGAGTTCAATCTTTTTCCAGCCTCCCGAGATGGGATTCCTTTCTTGGGTGCGTCTTGGCGGCTATATTTTGAATTCACATTTCTAAGGGCAGAAGGTACATTTTTGTTGTAGAGGTGTGATTTTCCAGTGTTTTCTGACTGAGTAGTCTTTGTGAAAGGTTCAACATCAAACTTTTGGGATCTTGAAGAGCCGAAATGTCTGCTGGAGCCACGTGGAAAAGGTTTCACACTAAACACCAGCTTGGATTCTTCCAGCTTCTTTTGAGGTTTATATGGACCATCTGATCGAAAATACTCGTGCTTTTCCTTTAGTGGCAAAAAATTGTTTAAGTTTGAAACAAATACAGACCTTTGGACAGTAGGAGTATAATCGTTAGATTTTTTGTCAATGCTTGATGCAAGAAATAATTTTGCCATTTTCCTGTGTTTGGCTTCATAATTTGGGACGTATATATGATTTCTTGGTACAAAGTAATCCAAGGATGGTGATTTTTGTAAAGAGGCAGCTTTCGTCACTCTACAGAGGCTTTTAGTATCGTCACATCCAAATACTGGTGTTTTACGAGCTGCTTGGAAATTGTTTCTGTGAAACACATATTTTGGCTTTTTGACATACGTCTTAGAAGGTAAAGGTACAAGTATGGGTGCCTTCTTAGAAGGTAAAGGTACAAGTATGGGTGCCTTCCGTGAAGAGTAGACAAAGTTTTGAGACGGTCTGTCTGAAACAACAGGAGATCCAGGTTTTTGCCCAGTGAAAGAACCACCATGAAACAATCCAGAGGAAAACGGTTTCTTGTTTGGCTGCTTGTTTTTCTGAAGATGCCTATTTTTAAGAAAATTCACAATGTCATTATGCACCATCTTTTCTCTGAAACTAGGAATGAGATACTGCCTGTTTCCAAAAGAAATGGGCTCTGTTTGCTGTGAAGCTAAGTTTTGTTCTCTTAAAACATTTGTTTCATCCTCATGGTTTGGGTTCAAGTATTTTGCAGGAGTTAAACGAGTAGAAGTTTGTGGACGTTTGTAAAGGTAGTATCCATATGCGGTGTTGTACCCTATCAGAAAATAAAAAGGGCATTGAGCTTACCGGGTATGTTATTCTTTTTCCAATGCATTTAAAAACTACCAAAATTCTTACCGGTTTCTGCAGCAAAACAAATGGAGCCCCATAACAGCATGCACAGCCAGGAGGATCTAAAATGTAGGAAAGTTTAAATAACAAGAAAGTAACAAGACAAATGAAGGTGAAATTAAAATAATGTGATATTATACCCAAAGGAAAGAGCCATGAGAGTCCTCCAGCAGAGACCACTGCAGCCGTCTGACTGAAACTGCAGCTGGTTGTGTGGCAATCTAATTAGTTGCAGGTGCTGCAGGTATTTGTTTTGTTTTATTGTTTGCACAAAAAGAAACAACACACATAAAAGACAAGTAAAACAAAATGTGCAGGAGAGGTCATAAAAACCCTAACTGGGCTTACAAAAATTAAAATAAAGAAGAAAATCATAAAAACATAAACGTACATCTTACTTTAAACACACACAATTACATACCAAAGCAAAAGATAATAGTTGATATTAAATACATTTAAATTGTCAAAAAATATTAAAATGATAAATAAATTAAAAAAAAAGCCTAATGTGTTAGAAAATCTATAAAGTTTGTTTAAACTTTCTTTTAAATACAGTTTTAAACAGTTCCACAGCACAACACCCTGATGCATGAATGAAAATTTAGCAACAGTGGTTCTACAGAAGGGGATGTGTAAATTAATATAATCTTTGGAGCGTTGCACTTCATTTTGTTCATTTTCTGTGACTTTGTCTTTCTTGGACATCCTGAAGTGTTGGTGGGTTTCAGAACGTTCTATTGCATCATTTTCAGCCTGAGAGCAGCTCGGAAGGATATCCTATTTCTCTGGATACCTTTCACCTGTTTACTGTTGGTGCTGACAGTCACTCTCTTCTCTAAAACATCTTCGAATGCTTCGCTTTAAATAAAAAGTAAAAGTGAAAAGACTTTGAAAATGTATTTATTAGATTTAATTGGCAAATGCTGTTAGATGTCACTGGATCTTATACAGTTGAATTACTGCAGACCCCTTCCATCCTCCGTGCATACCTGTTCACTGAATTAATGATGAGCTGTGCTTACTGTTGGGTGACAGGAAGTGGAAGATGTTCATCGTGCAAAGAAGAAGAGATGCCATAGAGCTGGTTCAGAGGATGGATGTGGCAGAGAGGCACTTTGAGAGGAAATGTCAACACATTGTGTTTACCAAATGGTTGATTTGGGTCAAATTAAACAAGAGGACAAAGATTGGTAGGTGAAAATTATTTCTATGTGGAAAAGATTATGATGGATGTTGTTTTTGAATTGGTTTATGCAAGCTGTCTCGCTCACATGGACGGAGCCAGGGAAAACTTTGCTGCAGTGAAATAATGTATCCAAACTTTCCAGACAATCATTTCTTCTCTGTTGACTTTTTCCAGTTCAGTGACTCATTTTGTCCTTGTGCACCATCTCTCTGTGTTGACTTTGCTTTTAGTCTTGGGATCAGGCCAGGCTAACTTGATTTGTGATTATGTTGTGACTGACCCCATGGCTTTTTCTGTCATTAGGTGATTTAATTGGAGATTCACATACATATTTATTTGATTTTACTTGCATTTTCAGCTGCTGTTGACAAACTTGAGACTCTGGTAAACACCCGCCACCTGAAGCGCATCATGGCTGCATGGCATATTGTTGCAAAGGATGCAAAAAGGGCAAAAGAGTACTTTAAGGTATAACATTTGTGACTTTGCTCAAATGATTGTAAATTTATTCTGATTTTTATAAAGCTTGTGTTTTTACATGAATATTCCAGAGGTTGGAAACGAGTTTACCTGAAATCAACAATAGGAATCATCACAGTGGTGAGAGATTTGATGGACTCTCAGCACTGCCTGAGAACCTCTCATTGAAGGTAACTCATCCATGTTTTGTTTTTTTTGCTTCATAGTTGGTGAACCTGATTTAACTTGCATTCAGTGAGGTGACAGTCATTTTTTTAAAGCTGCAGCAGACCTCTGAACACGCAGCAATGAGATCATATCTGTTACATAAGACTTTAAATGAAGTCCTTTGTAAACGTACATCCAGTCTCGTATTTCATGAAAGTCAGTTCCAGCTTATTATGGTTCTCATAAGTGTATATTAAACCTATATCTGTCAGCAGTGTGTGTGTGTTTCTCGTGCAGCTGTAAGATACCTTTTAACTAGTGCTATTATTGACTCTGTTTGCACTTCCAAGCTGTCGAGTGTGTTAGTTTTGGATTTATCTTGGCTCTCTTTGCCCGGTGTTTCTGTAACACACTTCGCCTGATAAATAGTTCTTTAACATGACTATGTTTGGAAACAGAGACGGGCTGCTTGTCCACATTATGCTACCTTAAAAAGTGGCAGAGGTGGCACTGAACACAGTGTAGGTGCCAGCAGCTTATTTTGTAAAATGAGACCCTGAGGATTAAATGTTAGTCAGCGTGATTTAATTTTTTTTTGTTTTGGACAAGATTTATCTCACCATTTTATGTCCTTGTTGTCTTTTATTGATGCCATATGCTTCCCCCCCAGATATTTCAGTATTTAAACTTGAGAGACTGGCTAAACTGTTCTGAAGTATCTTATACATGGAAATCCATCATCCAGTCAGGCACATTGTGGAGTCAGGTTTGTTTGAAGAAATTCCTACTTGTTTTTAATTCTTTACATCATTGTGAGAAGTAAGCACTGAAATATTTTTGTCCTTGTTAGATCAACGTTTCAGTAGAGAAAGCCTGGATAACCGACGATACAGTGAAGCAAATTCTGCAGAACTACCGCCCGTTTGTGATCCATCTCAACCTGCGTGGCTGCACATCTTTAAATTGGCCCAGCCTGAAATGCATCAGTGAGTTTTCTTTTTTCTTTTTCTGATTATATGACTTGTTTTGACCA
>JBBPBX010013754.1:10885-51900 GCA_038048925.1 Garcialebias charrua
AGAATGCTTACCAGAGCTGTACTGGCTGACACCAACATCTTAACAGGACTATGGTGCTATCTGGAAGTGCTTCATGAACAAATCTCACTGTCTTGTCGTCAAATGCATATGTAATGTGATTATAAATGTGCTTACTGGTAGAGTTTTTTTTTGACATCTTAAATTGTGTCCTGATAAGGACAAGATGTGAAGAGATCTTTTTTTAATACCATTATCCTTTCCTCGTGTCCTTTTCCCCTTTTCTATCTAAAAGGTTAAGGGGCCGCACTCTTAGAAGCAACAGCAATGTGCACTCCGCCAATCTTTGAGATGACTGTACAAATATAATCTCACTGTATTTCAGGACAGTGATAATAAAGCTTATTCTGATTCTGATTCCGAAATGTGGCTGAAAACATATAGACAACAAAGCATGTAAAGACCTAACATTCCTTGAAATAATCCATATGACCTGCTGCCTTTAAGGTTTAAACTAAGAATTATCTTATGACGTAAAGGGTTGGGTTAAAGCCGTTTGGGTAAAACCGAGCAAATTACACTACATTTGGAGACATCGCAAGATATAGTGCTCAGAGTGTGTTGATGATATCAATTAGCTACTGCCACACCAGAGTTTAAGTCGTTTTCTTTAAAAATCGTAGAATTAGAGCCACTTTTAAGTACAATAATGTAGATTAGCTGAGGTAGCCATGTTGGATTTGGAAAATCCATATAGTTTATGAGTCATAGACAGACAACTGGTGAATGCTTTCTACAGGTTTCATTCAAATCTTTCGAGTGTTTCATGAGATATTTTGCTAACAAACAAGCAGTATTGAACAAAGGTTAATTCCAATTTTAAGAAAAGACCTAGCACAGCGTATAGTACTCAGAGAATGTGTTGGAGATGATGGTCAGCTACATTTACCTCACCAAACTTTATCTCAGTATCTGTAAAACTGAATGAAATGTAGCCATTTTTATGTTTAAGTTTGCTAAGTTGTGGTGGCCATATTAATGTGGACCATATCCCCTGTCTCCACGGGTGTCCCCCAAGGCTCTGTCCTCGAACCCCTCCTCTTCATCATTTACCTCCTTCCTCTAGGTCACATCTTCCGCAAATACGGCATCCATTTCCACTGTTATGCTGATGACACACAGCTCTACTTGTCATCAAAACCTAACTCCACCCACCCACCCTCACCGACTGTCTCAATGAGCTAAATCACTGGTTTTCTAACAATTTCCTTAAACTAAACGGCAACAAAACAGAAATCATTCCCGTCTGTACCAAAAACTCTATTTCAAAATCAGAACATCTTCGCGCCCCCCTTAACAACTCTCTGCTATCCCCCTTCCCTCAGGTCAAGAGCCTCGGTGTCATCCTCGACACCACTCTCTCCTTCACTTCACACATCAACAATATTACTCGGTCTGCCTATTTCCACCTCCGTAATATTAACCGTCTCCGTCCTTCTCTCACACCCCGCTCCACAGCCATCCTGGTGCACAGTCTTGTGACTTCCCGTATCGATTACTGCAACTCCCTTCTCTACGGCCTCCCCAACAAATCTCTCCACAAGTTACAGATGGTCCAGAACTCAGCTGCCCGTGTCATCACTCAAACCTCCTACTATAACCACATCACTCCTGTCCTGCAGCAGCTCCACTGGCTCCCGGTTAAATCACGCATCATCTTCAAAATTCTACTTCTCACGTTCAAAGCTATCCACAACCTTGCCCCTCCTTATCTATCTGACCTCCTACAAATCTCCATCCCATCACGCTCTCTCAGATCCTCCTCTTCGCTACATCTCCATGTACCCTCTGCCCGCCTCTCCACCATGGGGAGCAGGGCCTTCACCTGCTCTGCCCCTCACCTCTGGAACGCTCTACCGCCAGACCTTCGAAACACCACCTCCCTTTCTCTGTTCAAGACAGCCCTGAAAACACATCTCTTTAGACTAGCTTATCATTAACTCTATTAAATGTATTTTTATCATTTTGCATTTTATAATCATTATAAAGCATAAAGCAACCGGACCAGACAACATCCCAGGGAAAGTTCTGAAGGAATGTGCGGACCAGCTCTGTGAGGTGCTGGCTGACATCTTCACCACCTCACTTGCACTGGAGTCAGTTCCCACCTGCCTGAAGACCGCGACCATCATCCCAGTCCCAAAGAGCTCCACAGTGACTGGTCTGAATGACTATAGACCGGTGGCCCTCACCCCGATAGTCGCTAAATGTTTTGAGAAACTGGTCATGTCCCACATCAAGGCAACCGTCAACATCAACGAGGACCCTCATCAATACGCATACCGTGAGAACCGATCAACAGAGGACGCCATTTCTTCCGTGGTCCACACTGCTCTCACCCACCTGGATCAGAAGGACTCATACGTGCGTCTGCTCTTTGTGGACTTCACATCTGCCTTCAACACCATGATCCCCCAAACTCTGATAGACAAACTATCTACACTTGGACTAAGCCCCTCTATTTGTAACTGGGTACTAGACTTCTTAACAGACAGACCACAGTCCGTGAAGATCCACAACTTCTCCTCCTCCACCATAACCCTCAGCACTGGCTCTCCTCAGGGATGTGTGCTGAGCCCCCTTCTGTTCACTCTGCTCACATATGATTGTACAGCCACACTTCCAGGCTGTCATATTGTTAAGTTTGCAGATGATACAGCGGTGGTGGGATGCATCACAAACAATGATGAGTCCAGCTACAGACAGGAGGTGGAACACCTGGAGAGCTGGTGCAAAGAGAATAATCTTCACATGAATGTGAAGAAGACAAAGGAGATGATTGTGGACTTCAGAAGGAACAAACACACCCATGCCCCACTGAAAATAGGTGGGTCTGCAGTGGAAGTGGTCTCCAGCTACAAATACTTGGGTGTACACATGAATGATAACCTCAGCTGGAGCAACAACACCACCAGCCTGATCAAGAAAGGTCATCAGAGACTCTACTTCCTCAGACGGCTGAGACGTGCTGGTCTGAGCAGCCCAGTTCTCACCTCGTTCTACAGGTGTGCAGTGGAGAGCGTCCTGTGCTCCAGCATCAACGTGTGGCATGGAGGCTGCACAGTTGAAGAGAGGAAAGCTCTACAGAGAGTGGTGAAGGCTGCACAGAAGTCTGTTGGAGTCAGTCTCCCCACCATCACAGACATTTACACCTCCAGATGCAGGAAAAGAGCCACCTGCATCATGAAAGACCTCACTCATCCAGCACACTCACTCTTTGCCCCACTCCCCTCAGGACGGAGGTTGAGGAGCATCAAGTGTAGAACCACTAGACTGAGGAACAGCTTCTACCCTGAGGCTGTTAGACTCATGAATAAATAAAAATAAAATAAAAAATAAACACTGCAAAATATCACATCATGCTGATGCTGATCTGTTTTCTTGTTGCTGTGTTCATCTGTGTTCATCTGTGACCATCTGCTCATACAAACTCATGTTCGTGCTGCTGTTTATTCCCACTATATTAGGCTTAGTGTATTACTAGTTGATGTTTTTCTTAGTTAATTCTAGATGTTATTACTGTTTTTCTCTTGCATTTGTTGTTGGATGTAACTGGGACCCCGTGTACATAATCTCGTTTTCATCACATGTACCACATGCGGTGCAAATGACAATAAAGACTCTCTGACTCTGACTCTGACTCTTATGTATCTTATATTTCAATTTGTCGCTGATAATGTTTGAACTGTATTGGTTTGTTAAGTGTCCTTGGGTGTCCTGAAAGGCGCTTTTAAATTAAATTATTATTATTATTATTATTATTATTATTATTATTATTATTACTGACTCCAAAGGTTATTATTGGAGATTTTCATCAAACAATTCCTTTACAAGAGGTTCATGAAGATCCCTCCAGTGAATCAAGTTTTTTTGTGTCACAGCTTGTCTCTATACATTTTGAAGACATCAGCCTTCGTCTTTGTCTTTGGTGGTGGGGGACAAAAAGGTCAGTTGGCCTAAAAGCTTTCATATGTGCATATTGCAGCACTTTAAAATAAAACATGTGTTGTTTGCTGAATAAGTAAAGATTGCTGAGTCACCAATGAGTGTTGAGTGATCAGATAAGAGAGTAAAAGTAGACATTTTTAGAAGTGGGAACTAAAAGGGCACAAAGACAAACAGCAGAATAAGGCGAGTGAAAGTAGCTAAGCCTGTGCAGAGTGGGAGGTTGTAACGCTTCAAGAGGATATTGATCAGAAAGTTGAGGGTTCTAAACTCACTTGGGCAAACGTGACTGAAAAAATTAATAAACAGAGGAGATGAGAAAATATGCAGGTTAGAAGAGGATACATAGGAAAGAAGGTTCAGAGAAAGAGATGGAGAACTGTTGTATTATTAATTGTCTGAAGATGTTTCAAGGCCCAGCAGAGAACTATCTCTCCATTAAGAGCTCCTTCGTTCCTGCTGCTGCTCTCATCCTCTATTTTTAATCCTTTCATCTCCCTAAATATGGAAACATGACTCTCTTCATTTTTATTTTCTTCTTTTAACCTCACGTTCTTGTTCTGTGTCCTCAATTAGAAATCTAAAGATCATTTTAAGGCTATCACTGGCTCAGTTTGTCTTAAATTTTGTTTTTGACCAACTACACGCAGCAGGTAATAAATGTTAGAATCAGACTAATCACTTCATTAGATTACTTTCCAATTTTTGTTCATTGGTTAAGTTCTTTTCATATGCATCACATTTATTTAATTTGTGTAAGAAGTTCTTGTTCCACTTTATGTAAACTGAATCAAAACCAATAAGAACTTCAGTCAATCTTATATACAGATGGGTGACAAACTGAGGGAAACAACTTCTTGAGCAAAAAGATAAAAAAAATAAAATAAATGTGACTTTTACACTCACAGGATTTTAACGAAACACTGCGAGGATCTGTGTTTTGTGATCCTTGTGTTTTCCTGCTCTCCCTCATGTTGCCAGCTCCTGCCACACCTGTCTTCTATCCCAATCACCCCAGGTGTTCATCATTGTCTTTCATTAGTGTCACTATATATTCTGCATCTCTTTGTTGTTCCCATTTGGATGGATTGTCCTCTCAAGGTCTCTCTGTTTTCCTCTGTGTCTTCCTGTTTATGGCCCACGTATGTTTTCCTGCCCCGTCAGCCCTTTTGTTTTTTTAAATAAATATTCTTTATTTTATCCTGGAGTTCCCTGGATCTGTCTGCACTTTGGGTTCAAAACCACACCAGAGCATAATAAACATGAATGAGAGATTTTTACTGATTTGTTTTTCATCTGTACTGGTAATTTGAACTGCAATCATCCTTATAAAGTACCTCGAACAAAATCATGAAAGCAGAAGCGTAAAGCTAGCAGGCACGTTTGATCATTGTTGGTGAAGACAGAACGCTGAAGCTCCAGGGGCCTTGTGTACAATGAATGCATGGATTTCTTACTGAAACATGACGTACGCTTAAATCAAGGAAACGAAGCACAAACTAAGACCCAGATACTTAACAGTGTACAGTATATGCATAAAGAAGCAGAATCACCTTTTGTTGTCATTGCACAGTTAAATACAGCAAAATCACGTTCCGTACAGCCGTCCGAAGGATAGACGGAAGTGTACCGGGGCTGCAGCTTCTATGAAGCACTTCCCTTTTTGCTTAGATTAGAAAAGGGGCAGAAAACACGAGGAAAAAAGGTCTATATATATATATATATATATATTTAAAAAAAGATCTCACACCGTGTTCTTGGATACAAGGCACAGTGTAAGGCAGCAAAAAAAAAAGGACCTCAGCAAAAGCATCATACAGTAGATATAAATAATTCATTTTGCATGGGGAGGAGAACGGCAAGATGGTGAGATTGTCCATGAACACTTCCAGAGAGCTTCCATAGTCCTGATAAAGATGTTACAGTGTCTATCAGCCGGTACAACTCTAAGGGTCCACAGATGTTCTTGGGGGGTAGGGGTGACAAACCCAAACTCAAGGACATCCCAATTTATGTGAGCCTTAGACGCCTGTGTTGACACACCTTATTTTAAATATGCCAATACAGTAGATGCAACCCTTGCATGTGTGATTATCCTCTGCACTGTCAAAAATTATGCTTACGTGCAAAAATATGTCACATGCATGTTTGGCACGCTGTAGACGGTTTCCCAGCATATCCTCAAAGTGTCACCGATAAAGCCGTTATTGTGGAAACATGCACAAGGGGCTGAACATATTTCAGCATCATTTCATTGATACATCTGAGAATTTTGTGTGGAAAAAGGCACGTCGCAGTTTTGTGCATGTGCACCTTAGGTGCACGGGCCCTAGGTTTAATTTGTTTTGTTTTGAACCAAAGGGTTTGTTTCTCGTGGAAAAGTATTCAGCACACGCAGTTACAAAGTGAAGTCCTCTCGTGTTCATAGCTGGCGTGCAATTTAAAACATCCTTACAAACACGCACTTGCGTGGGACGGTGTGTGTGCACGCATGTGCAAGAAGTGGGTCTTGCAGTGCAACAGCTGCTCCTTTCACGTTGTTCTATTTTCAGCTGCCGACCAGCAAACGTGCTGATCTGACTGTAGAAATTGTTGTGACACACAAAAACACACACCGTGCATAAACGCCCACTCGTCCAAGCACACGCATGCCAAGACAATTACATACATTATGAACACACGACAACGCTCTCGTTACAAAATCGACTCTCACACGTGCAGATGCACATGCACACTGAATGATGGGCGGACACATGAACTAGTGTGAGCATGATTATTGTGGTTTTGACATGAAAAGGATGACAATTTGTGTCTGTATTTAATAAAATAAGACTTGGTCATCATTTATTTGTTAGCTGTTGACTAAATGTCAGGCAGTTTAGTGCTGCATTATGTAGCTTCTGCTTTTTGTTTAGCTTTGTGTAGTTTTTCTTTGCTCCATTACCTTTCTTCCTCCTGAGTGTCTCTCATCTGCTCATCATTTTACGGATTGTTACTCTCTTATTAATTTCACCCATTGGGCCGTCAACAAGCAAGATAAGGGTGAAGATAATGACAAGAAGATGAAATTAAAGACTTCGTTACGAAGGATAAACAAGACCTTGCTTTCCTCTGGCGGCCATGGTGACCCCGACAGAGCAGACAGACAATAATAAATTGACCATCAGCTCTGAAAACTAATCACACACAGAACTTCTTGGTATGAATCAGAATGATGAGTCTGAACGTGAATGACAAAATATTACTATAACACTATTACTTTAAATGGAGCTTCTCCATCAAACTATGAGAGGCAATAATCTGATTGGAAACCAAACAATGTTTAAATACAAGTATCACCACATCTGAAGGCAATGATGTGTTTTTTTAACCTGTGTGTTCGTCTGTAGTGTTAGCCAAATATCTTGTGAACCAGTGAAGTGATTTTAATGAAACACTCAGAAAGTAATCACTGAACACCCATCTAATATATTTTTTAAGTCAACCCCATTCAAGAAGGCACCACCACAACTAAACAACCATAAACATCTAAAAGCATTATAATTGTCAAGCTGAGCTTAGATTTGTTGTGAGAATATCTGATACTCAACCCCTAACCGATCTGTTTATTTAAAACATTGCCATTAACTGTTAAAGCCAATGTTCCTGCCTGCCTGTTAGTAAAATATATCATGAACTACTGAACTGGTTTTGATAAATATCTTAGAAAATATCCATTGAATGATCATCTAAAACTGATTTAACAACCGGAAATAGTTCTTATTAGTTTGTCATTTACAATTTATACTTTTGCTGAGTAACTGGGACACTGTGTACACAATTTCGTTCCACCGCATGTATCACATGTGGTGCGTATGACAAAGAGACTTTGACTTTGAAATAACTCAATCTAAAATGCCCGTCATAGCCAACTGACCTTCGCCATCGCAAAATGACTCTATAACTCAGTCAGTTTTACAGATACAATATTCACCTTAACTCTTTATGTGGTAGTAGCTGAGCATCGTACCTACCACATTCATTCAACCTTTATCCATACAGTTTAATCGCATTGAGCCTCAGAGACTCATTTACAAGTGAAACCTGCTACATATTCAAGAGTGCTATACATTTGGTAATATTTTTGTTTAAAGCGTTGGCAAATCCACTTCGTCTGGTATGAAAAGCAATGGGCAACTTCCAGGAACGTTAACACTTTATTGTATTTCTAAAGATTGACAGAACACTCTGTGTCCTGGTGTGGCATTTAGTCAAAGTTTGCACAATTTCAGATTTGTCCAAGTTAATTTCTTTTTGTTTCTGACACAGCTTTTCATCGTGGGTTTTGTTCAGTTAAGTTTCCAGTGTTTGTCCATTTCCTCAACAGATTATGTTCAGTCTAGGGTTTTGCCTTATTGTCTGTTGCTTGAGTTTTTGACTCATTCCTGTGTGTGTTTTTTTCGTGGTGTTGCTATTTTATGGTTTGAAGTTCAAAACCCAGCATCTCCTTTTCTTTTATTCACCACCTCAAAGTTAGCTCAAGTTCGTCTTACCTACGTTTGTGCGTTCATTTTGAACAATGTGCTACTCTTTCGTTTGCATGTGAAAACACAAGTAAAAACAATTGTTTATATGGAAAAGGGGATTCTGACCATTTCAAATTGTTCATTGCTTTAAAAATTAGGATTCTTTTAAAACTGAATGATGTTGACGATGCATTTCTTAGATTTAAAAGTTTCAGTGCCTGAGTATTTAAAATGCAAATGGAAATCTATTAAAATTATTCTACAAATTCAAGTTAAAAAATGCTATGAATTTAAAGTAACTTGTCTAATCAGATAACAGTTCCTCCAACAACAAAAAAATATATACATTTTTAGGTAAAAGTATTCATAATTAAACTGAAAAATGTTGAATACTTTGTAAGTTTTTAAATATTCACTTATTTTAAGACTCTTGTTACAATACTTGCATTTAAGCTCTGCTTTCACATCTTGACTGGAGTCCACCTGACTAATCGAATGTGTTGAGCACAATTAGGTTCCTTTGCCTGTGAAAGCTTTAGAGAAAAAACAAATTAAGTAAATTATTTTAGTCCAACTATGACAACTGACATTTTTTGAATTAGTAAGCTTTAAAATATGTTGTACACAACTTCACAATAATGAAAAAGATAAACTTCCTCTGCCAAACAGCATCCAAGTGCAATGCATTTTTCCTCATTCTCAAACTTAGACACACACACACACACACACACACATATAATCCTCAACACACAAGCAGAATAAGTGTGTTTTTAGAATTAGCCTGACCAAATACCAGCTCATTCCACTCAGCTGCTCATATATCAGAATCTATAATCCCTTCTCTCCAAATGCTCAGGCATCCATCTACGTGGACTGATCTCGGTTATCCTAATAATTGTTCCCACAACATGTGGTGACAGCTGTGGAGGTCTGACTTAAACGACTGGCTGGAGAAATGGTCTTGTTCACTCCTTCATTAACACCTGCTCTTATGGTGCAGCTGTAATGTATGCACGTGTAATCATGGAATCATTAGGACGCTGCTGGAAGCACAAAATGTCAAATTATAGTATTATGTGTTACAAAGAGTTTGCTCTGGAAAATCGGTCACAAACACAAAGTTTAATAGACAGAAGGAGCTTCATTTGATATTTTACAAGAAAAATAAAACAGAGAGGGTGAGGGGGTTCAGATTGAGTTGAAACTATGATAAAAAAATTAAAACAGGCTAAACTGAGCAAGGTCTTACTATTTAGTTAAGTAGGAAATGCCTCTAAATTAGATGTCAGGTCTATTTTTTTAACAAGGTTAACATCCCAGTTTTTTATGTGGAGAGGGTGGGATTAAAAACTAGTGGATCCAGCTGACTGAGAATCTGTATTTTATTTGTGTTTTTAGATTTTAAGGTTCTTGTGTTTTTGAGATCTGTGTGTTTTTAGTTCTATTTTCTTGTATCATCTGTTCAGCCTTTGGGTTTTTCCTCCATGTAAGTCAGCTCCGGCTCTGCCACTCTCACCTGTTCCTCATCGTCTTTCCCCAGATGTTCATCCTCTGTCATTAGTTTACAAATGTAAGTTAGGCGTCCGTGTGTTTCTTCCCCGTCCGTGGATTGTGCTTCTCACAGACGTTTGTGTTCTGTTCCTGTGTTTTCCCATGCTCTGAATTTGTTTTGTTTTGTATTTGCTGCCACGTCAGCACTTATTGTTGTTAATAATTTAGAATCCTTGATTTTACCTTCAAGTTTCTCGTGTCTGTCTGGACTTGGGTTCAACACCAACGCTAAACGTGATCATGATGTTGGTCTCATTTTAGCCTCAACGTCCCGGTTCTGGTTGGAGATCTAGATATAGTCTTTCCTCAAGCATTAACATATAATACATGGTAATTACTGTACATGTGTTTCTCAAATTTTATTATCTGTGCTTCAACAGATGTGTCCCAGAGGTTCTGAGCACACTGTGGTGCAAAAGACAACAACGAGGACTCGTGATTCAAAATTCTGGTGAAAAATCACTCAATTTTTTATTTATTTAAGCAAACAACTGCTGGAGTGTGAGACTGAAAACCCACGAGTTGAACAGTCATGCAGCGGATTCAAAGTAGTGCAGCTACAACATGTGCACATTGGCATGATCCGTGTGCAGTCACTTACTCTAGCACAAGGAAAAAAACTGAACGACTAAACAAATCACGAAGACTTGACAAGCTAACTTCTAAAAAACAAAACAAAAATAAAAAAAACTGCGTATACTATATGTATATAAGACCACACTGATCTTACTTGACTTTATTATTATTAATAAAAATATTTGTTGTCATTTGTTGTCTTAATCAGTAATACAACACTTTGGTCACATTTGGATTTTTGTTTTACCAGAGGTGTGAGGAATGACTAAACTGTGCATAACTTTTAATGATTTTTTATTTCAGCTTTGAAAAAAGTTGTTTATGAATTGCAATTTGTTAATTTTGCCCACAAGTTATTGGTCCACCTATTTTTCTTTTTCTGCTGTGAAAACAAGAAATAAGTAACAGATGGAAGTGTTAACTTGCTCCAAACAAGAGGTGTTGTGATTTGCTTTATCTTGCTGCTTTTAATATAATACAGAGTATTAATATTCACAAGTAATAATGTGACTGAGATATGATTGCATGAAGCCAGTCTACGTGCATGTTTTTTGCTTATGTCATAGTTTATCCTACTCAACAATGTTGTTGCTTATCTTTTAGATATCCAAATGCAGATTAATTGATAAAGCAAAATGTTGATATGATTCTTATATATTTGCAAATGAGGTTGAATGAAAATCTAAATTAAGTGTGTAAATGGCATTTTTATCATGTATTATCCATAAAAGCTTGTATGATGATGATAGTTTTAAACAACTGTTTTCATTGCAAACCGTGTTTGCGTCTACAAGATCAACTTTTCTCCTTCTCTGCTTATTTTACTTTTTCTCCTCTTTTTCTCTGTTCTACTCACTGTCCTTTGATGAATGCATGTCTGAAAAAGTGTGTTTCCTCACTGGACTGGAAGCTGCACTCTATTTATCTTTACATGGCTAAGTTGTTCTCATCTACTTTTTTCCCCCCATCCGTTTTTCTTTTATCTTTCTTCACTAGTTGTCCTTGTTTAAATCATTTTTCCTCCTGATGTTTCACTAAATGCCTCTTCTTTAGGACAAACAGAAACTTTTTTTTATTTTATGCTTTAGCACACTTTTCAACTTCCTGTCTTTTCTGTTACTTTCTCTCCTCCTATCAGATGCAAGCCTGCATTTGGATCGATAAAAGGGAGGCGAGTGAGCAGTGGACCTTTACACTCGTTTCTTTGTTCCATGAGCAGAAGCACTTTGGAGGACAGAAAGAAAAGGCAAACTGGAAAGGATGTCTATATTTTGTAATTGTGCTTCTCTTGAATCCGTCATTCTTTCTTGTTGCTTGTGTCCTTGCTGCGTTGATGAAATTTGTCTTTATCAGTTTTTGAGTCTCTTTGTGTTTTGTCTGCCTTTCTGTCTTCAGTGCCTTCTTTTCATCTCTTCTCATCCATCTTAATGTTGAGCATGCAGTCTTTCCATCTCTGAACAGTTTCTTTTTTAAATGTACCCTTCACATGTCTTTCTTCATTATCCTGCATGTTTAATCAACTAGTTTTATAAAATAAACACTTCTTTTTGTTGTCTTTTGAAATGTTAAAAAATTATGTTCCAAAATCTCCATATTCTTAGTCTACAAAGTGTTTATCTGTCAGAATGTGGTAAAAGTTGTGTCTCAACACATACAGTTCTAGAATCGTGCTGCTCAAGGTGGCTGCATGTTGGAGCAGCTCTGTCACTTTCATTCTGGGATGTTGCTTTTGAAAATTTTAATTCCTCTTTTTTTCTAGATGTAAATTGCTTTATTCGGATGATTATTCCCTCTGATAGCAGATGTTGTGCGGCTTAAAGGATTTTTGCTGAAACCCTTTTTGCTTTTGGACATTTGCTATGATGCGTAACCATGGCAATGAGACTTTTTTTTTACAACTGAGAGCGGCTGATTGACATCTCAAAAGCTCAAATAATACCTCAGCTACAGCCCCAAATCACAAATGAGTTAAAAACGAGGTGCCGTGGATGCATCCCCGTCTACCTGATGGGAGGTGCTTGAGTACCTGATCCTGGATCTGGTGGGAAATGCGGCTCATGACTACAAGAAGACCAGGATCATACCCTGACACCTGCAGAAGGCTGTCCGCAATGACGAGAAACTCAACAAGATGCTGGGAGGAGAGCACATTGCTCAGAGAAGAGTTCTGCCCAAGATTCAGGTGGTCCTGCTGCCCAAAAAGACAGAGAACCCCACAAGTCCAAGTAGACGGATCAACATTTGCAGCCAGTTTCTTCAACTCTGCTCTAAGACGGACCAGTATTAAGAGCTCCTTCCTGCCCACAGCTATCAGCGTCTATAACAGCTCTAATGAAAACCAGGATGATTAGTTACAACACTTAATTTCCCTTTGGGATTAATAAAGTTTGTTTGAATTGAATTTAATTGAACTGTGAAAATAATGTGACTCTGTGTTGATGGGGCCTTTAGTTTGCATGCTCTCCCTGTGCATGCATGCGTTATTTTCATAGGTTTTCTCATACAAATCAAACATGCATGTCATTTATATTCAACTGCACATTGTTTAAGATTGAATAGATGAGCATTGTATTCATATTTGAAGAAAATAAAAATAAAAATCCATTCCTGCATAAAAGGAACTTAGACAGTTTGTGTAGCCCCACATGTGCAGTCGATTTGAGCTCCAAGCTCCAGATTAAATACTCTCTCAGCAGGCAGAGTATCTGTGACCCAACTGTACACACATGAGCCGAGCACCAGCGCTGTATGACTAAGTACATTAGCACTATTTGCACCCACTGTGACACTTATTTTTTGATTTAGTACGCATTGGAAAATCTTAACATAATTTTGACTCGTCTACCACCTGCTGGCTGGTTATTACATCACTTCATTGTTTCCATCACTGGTGTGAAGAAAACCTCAGAGGAACTTCCAATGACACAGACAGCCACTGTGACTCGGAGACAGAGGAGGAGAGTTATGTCAGTACTATTTTTTTTATCATAACCATCTAAAAATAAAAAGGCAGAAATGACCTAAAATACTCACTTGCGACAGGCTAAAGCAGTAAAAAAAAAATGACTGTGAAGATTTTTTTTTGTCTTTGCTTGTTCTAATTGGCTGGACTGGAAATAAATAGGAATTAAACACATTTTTTAAATAGAAAATACATTATTGCACATACCCCGGTATGCTGAGGCTAATATTTAATAAAATATAAGAATAAATAAAAAATGTGCATGTTTGCATCTGTGTGCTTGTAAAGGGTGATGATACTCAAACATAAACAAATGTGGAGATATGAACTGTGTTGAAAGATAGAGAGGGTGAATAAAAAAAGCAGGATTTCTTATTGAGGGAGAGATGGTTGTGTTTGAAAGAAAGCAGGGATGTAGTCGGATGGAAATAAAGGAAGAAAAGGCAGAAAACAAAAGAGAAAGTGGTGAAAGATAAAGAAACAAGGTATTTTAAAGAATGTGCAATTAAAAATGGTTCAGCAAACGTCATGAACAATGATAGAAGTGCAGAGAAAATAAAATAGTTTAAGACAAACCGTGACACAAGTTCAAGTCTTACTGTGAAGAAGCTGAGTAGCAGAAGAATGTTTCTTTTCCTACTGATGACATTGATTTGTCTGGGATGAGTGTGAAGTGTGTGTGCGTACATGTGCATGTGATTATGTGTAAATGTACAACAATATATAGTTAGAAAAAACTGCATGTTGACATTTTTCCCCATGAATCAGAGTTTGTGAGACGTTGTCTGTACCTCTGCTTGTACGTGTGCTTCTCCTCTTACCTCAACCAGGTGTGGCGTTGGGTTGAAGCCACACAAGTTACACACTTGGCTGTGACACTGCGTACAGGTGTTGTAGTTGGGAGGGTCGGAGCTGCCGATGTTCAGCTCCGTTTTACAGAGAGGGCAGTTCACCTTGGGCTTCAGCGGCTCTGGAGCCACCACAGGTCCTGCCACTGGCTCCTGCTTCTGCAACACTTTCTGCTGCGGAGCAGCTGTTCGCTGATGTTGTCCTAGAACATCCTTTTGAGGTGGACCGTGTGGTTGCTGTTTTGACATTTCTTGTTGTCGGGTCTGCTGCTGTTGTTTTTGGGTTGGTGCATGTTGTCCACCCATTGTACCTCCTACTTCACCTGGTGCGTGTGGTCCACCTGGCTGACTTGGTGCGTGAGGAGCTCCCATTTGGTTTGGCGGATACGAACTCCCCATCTGGCCAGGCCCACCAATACCTCCAGTTTGATTTGGTATATGAGGACCCCCTATTTGACTCGGTGCATAAGAACCTCCCATCTGACTTGGTGCATGTGGACCCGCCATTTGACTTGTTCCACGAGGACCCCCCATTTTGCTTGAAGCTTGAGGACCACCCATTTTGCTTGGTGTTTGAGGACCACCCATTTGGCTTGGAGCTTGAGGACCACCCATTTGGCTTGGAGCTTGAGGACCCCCCAGAGGACTCCCCGTACTGAAAGGTTTGATGCCAGCGGTCCCTTGTTGCTGCTGCTTGTTTTCAGGAGTTGCATTACTGAACACCACCTTGCCCCGTGCAGGGCTTGGCTGTGTGGAGGCTGTTGGTAGTGGGTCAACATTGATCAGAGTACTGGCCTGATTGAGAAGCGAGGCCCCAAAACCAAACAGTTTGGTCAGGCCATCCTGGGCAGGGATCTGACTCTGAGGTTTATGGGCTGGAGAGGATCCAGCACTTCTAGTTTGGTCGTGGTGCCGTGACACAGACTGATGCATTGGAGAACCACGGCCCAAATCAGGTTGTGAGGGTGCCTTTGTCAAACCAGGGAGAGGTACAGCCCCAGGGTGGGGAATACGAGGACCTCCCAGCTGGCTGGAGCCTCCTGTTGTACCTCCTGGAGCTCCAAGGCCTCTCTGGGAGTGTTGGTCAGACCTCATGCCCTGCTGAGAGGGCCCTGTCTTACTCTGGGGGCCACCAGAGCCCACATGCGTCTGTAAGCCTTGAGAGGTGTGAGGCTGTGCCTGAGGCCCTGGTTGTGATGAGTATGCCTGGAGCTGGGACTGGGGATACTGCTGGGACTGGGAGTAGGGTTGAGTCTGGCTGTAAGGCTGCGACTGAGGTTGCTGTTTCTGTTGCTGCGGCTGCCGCTGGGGAGACTGACTTTGTGCCAAAGGTTTGGACTGTGCTGCTGCTGCGGGCTGTGTTGGCTGTGCTGCGGGCTGCTGAGGCTGGACAATGGGTTTGGCTTGATGCGAGGGAGAGTGAATCTGCTGTTGGCTCTTAGAGCGAGGCGTGGTCATATCGATGCCAAGAGCTCGCTGCATCTGACAGTTCAGACACAACCATTCTTGGACCTGTGGACAGAAAACAGAGAGATGCTATTTTTAAGTAACATTTCAAAACCCAGTTCACTTAGAAAATCATTTAAACGAGACTATAGTAATGTGTTACAAATATATTTCTTATCAGGCAAAATGCAATCAAACCCAAAACTGTTTGCTGACAATCTGCCTGCTAAATGGAAACAATCCAAGTGTGCTTAGACACAATTCATTAGTAAATGAACCAGTGTCCAGTCACTGGGTTTGAACAGTGACTGAAAAAAGATGCATTGAATCAGTAAATGAGGTTGAAGATCTCTGCGGTCTCAGCACTAAAGCTATAGATATGATTAACTCATCATACCTGTCAAAACTGCTATTGATTTGTACACTTTAAATGCCCTTGCTCACTAAGACAAGATGCTTCTTATCATTTATGTAATGTGCACGATGCTCATCTAACTTCCAAACTGCAAATGATTAAAATAATACAAACAGGAACTATACATAGAATGTGGGTAATCTTTCCTTCACCATCAAGAACAGCTGAAATAAATAAATCAACCACCAATCGACTACAGAGCTGAGTGATAGCACGAGATGAAAGTGCGACCCGAGTGAAGCACATCACATTTCTGAAACATCCAATCGCCTAAATCCAAACTGACATGCAGAAATCAAGTGGGCCACCAACAGATACAGTAAGACACACTTAGTCAAATGAAATGAATGCATAACAGCTGTCTGCATCTGAAAATAAAATAAAGCTTTACCCATCCTCTTTTCCATCCTCCTCCTTCTTCTTCCTTGTCTTAAGAACTGATACTCCTTTATGTCCGGACTGTTCTCAGCTGTCTCTAATTCATCCCGGCTGCAGAAAACCCACAGCTCCTGAGTCCACGTTGACAACCTGCTCTTGTCCTGTCTGTCCCGCTGAAGCTTTGCATCCCCCTCTGCAAGCAAACTGCCATGAACAGCGCTGTTTTAGCTCTGCTGCAAAGCCAGTAAATCTCTGCACATTTCATGTCTGTCTTCCATCCCCTTTCCTTCCCATAATGCAATGCACAAATATATGAACACCCCGCTTCATCCTAGTACTTAACCCCCCAAACGCATTATGAACTACTTTGTATTATTACTTGAGTAAAGAGTGGAAGAAGAGGTGGTTTCTTACAACTGAGAAGGAAATGTTGAACAGTAGAAAATGCTTGCATCAGTCACATCTTTCAACCATGCTGTCCCAGCCAGCTTTGCTGTCTGGCATTTCTAGCTTGAAAGCATCACTGATCCTGTTTTCTGTTCTCACAGCGGCGGCAGCCATCACTACACTCTGACATCCTCCTTTCCTCCCCAACATATTCTTTCTGCAGCTGTCCCTCCTAACATCTTGGCTTTTCTAATTCTGGCGTGCTGTCTCCACAATGCGTCTTCTGTTTGTGAGTTTTCTTGTTTTGTTTAGCTTTTTGTGCATGTGCGTTGTATTTCTTGCAATCTTTCATATCAGGAATAGCTAAAAAGGAGGGAAATTTGAAAGTATAATTTTGCCGTGCATGCTGTTTTTGCATCGTACTGCCATAATTCAGCTGCTGAAGATGGTGAAAACAAGATGAAAACCCCTCCCCTCTGCTTTATGAACCTCGTCACATGAGACACTTGAAGGAGTGAGGGATATGTCAAAAGGAATGGAGAGGATGGAAAGAGCGATGCAGGGAAAAGGTGTCAGCAGATTTATAATCTGAGCAGCTCTTCAGCTCCCAATACGTCGAGCTTAATCAAGTGCACAGCTGTGGAGAATGAACTCTTTTGTGTAAGTGCAGTTAAAGTCAGTGAATCTTTTAAATATCTGAGTTCACTTGTAGCAAGTAAGGAATCATATGGAGGTAAGAATAGTTCCTTTTTATAAGAATGATGAGAAATGTGTGTTCATTAATTACAGACCAATATCCTTGTTGCCACAATTTTCAAAAGTATTAGAGAAATTATTTGTAACCAGTTTAGATCAATTTATAGATAAACAGAATGTTTTAAGTAATAGTCAGTATGGGTTTAGAGCATAATTCAACATCAGTGGCTCTCATGGAACTAATAGAAGACATAAATGCTGTTGGTCAAAAACAGTATTGTGTTTTTTGTGTATTGTGTTTTTGTTGATTTGAAAAAGGCCTTTGATACTATTGACCACACCTTTCTCCTTGAAAAACTGAATAAATATATGACATTAAAGGATTAGCACTGCAGTGGGTATACAGTGATTTGAATGATAGGAGACAGTTTGTAAAGGTAAATGATGTAAGATCTGAATTTTGTGTTAATGGATGTGGAGTCTCTCAAGGCTCTGTGTTGGGACCAAAGATGTTTATTTTGTATGTGAATGATTTTGTTGATGTGTCAGGGCTTTTGAAGTGTATTTTTATTTACAGATGATACAACTTTTTTTTTTTGTTTGGGTGAAGATGTTGAATGGATGTTAGCAGAATTCATAAAAATACAAACTTGGTTCCAACTTAAGTTATTAAATCTGGAAGAAAAGAAACTGCATGGTATTTGGTAATAGAAATAAAATTATCGGAGCCCAA
The DNA here is from genome assembly GCA_038048925.1 of Garcialebias charrua. NCBI lineage: Eukaryota > Metazoa > Chordata > Actinopteri > Cyprinodontiformes > Rivulidae > Garcialebias > Garcialebias charrua. The sequence continues at coordinate 29,346 of JBBPBX010013754.1, forward strand.
TTTCAAATTGACAGTATTGAAATTCATAGAGTAAATGAAATACAATTTTGGGGTGTCCTTATTGATGAGAAGCTGACATGGAAATCCAATGTAAATTACTTAAGAACAAAAATAGCTAAATCAATTGCATTATTGTATAAAGTAAAATAGTTTTTTAATGACAAAGCTTTGTATATAGTGTATAATGTAATGATTGTTCCATATTTAATTTATTGTATTGAAGCTTTGGGAAAAGCATGCAAAACAATTACATATCCTATTTTTATTTTACAAAAAAGAGCTATAAGAATTAGGAAGTGCTATGGTCACGCAACAAATATATTATTTCATCAATTGAAATAAGTTCAATTTTATGATTTGGTTGAATATAGCATTTTACAAGTCATGTACATGTACAGTATAAAGCTCATGAAAAATATTACCCCCAAATATTCAAATAACATTTGTTAAAAAAATATTTTTAAAAAGAGAGTCATAATTTTAAAGGAATGGAAATGTTTGTAAAACCTCCATTTAGAACTAGTCTGAAGGAGCTGTGTTGTAATTCAGGGAATAAGATTATGAAATTGTCTTTATCGCCATAAAGCGTTCTAAGCAATTTTAGAAGCCTTGATTTTCTATTTGTTTCCTCAGAAAAGAATTTCAACAGTGAAATAGTCAGGGTCAATGGGCAACACCATTGTTGCTCTGCAAAGGCCTTTTAGATTAAAAAAGGTAACATAATTGCCAGATCTTTATTTTCTAAGCCATGCCACAGCGGGGAGGACTTAGAGAAACATGGCTTGTAGATGATGTTTCCGTCTAGTGTGCATGCAAGCTAATCTTTTTCTTCCCTGACAGCTCAACTAAGTGACCACATTTAACTACTTTGTCACATGCCCTGATCAGAGACAACACTATTTAGCATGGCAAACTATATATTTAAAAAAAAAAAATCCTCAAAGCAAACCCTCCAAACAAGAGGAAAAGATCAATCAATCAATCAATCACCTTTATTTAACCAGGTAGAGCCCGTTGAGATCGAGATCTCTTTTACAAGGGTGACCTGGTCAAGTGGTCAGCAGCACACGTCACATTGGCAATAGGCATTTGCACTTATCAAAAGAAAATAAAGAAAACTACAATCACAGTAAACAGATGTTGACAGTTCAAAACCAACAGGATATGACAGATTTCTATATACATTATATACAAAACAAGCAGACAGACCTCGGTTGGGTAAATAAAGTTAAAAAAATCAACAATGACATGTATATTGGATAAGTAATGGTTAGAAACATCTGCAATGGTCAAGTTTCTTGATGACATTTTCTACTACGGTTGACATAAAGGATCCAGGAGAGATGAATGTTGATAGTTTCAGATCTTTCTGTAAGTTGTTCCAGGCTGAGGGGACGGCGAAGCTGAATGCTCTTTTTCCTAGTTCAGTTCTGACAGGAGGAACTGACAGGAGGACTAAATCGTTAGAGCGCAGGGAGTAATGACTGTGTGATGTTTGTATTAAGGAGGTGAGGTATGACGGGACTAGGTTTAGGAGGGTCTTGTAGATGAAGGATATCCAGTGAGTGTATCTGCGAGTGCTGAGAGATGACCAGCCAGATTTTACGTAAAGCTCACAGTGATGAGTGCGATAACTGGAGTCAGTAATGAACCGAAGGGCACCGTGGTAAATGGAGTCTAAGGACTGTAGGTATTTTGATGCAGCACTCATGTACAGCACGTCACCATAATCTAGTATTGGCATGAATGTTGCAGCTACTAATGTTCTCCTGGCTTTGCATGAGAAGCAGGATTTGTTTCTGAAGAAGAAACCTAGCTTCAGTTTGAGTTTAGTGGCCATTTTGGAGATGTGGGTTTTAAAAGACAGTTCAGTGTCAATGTTGAAACCTAGATATTTGTAGGTGGAGACCATTTCTATTTGTTTTCCCTCTTGGGTTCCAATTTGAGGTGGGTTCTCTGGTTGCAGCTTTCTGTTTGCAAGAACCATGAACTTGCTTTTCTCGGCATTTAGGACCAGTCTAAGTTTTTGCAGCCGTGACTGAATAATATTAAAAGCATCCTGAAGAGAGGTGAAAGCTTGGCTGAGGGAGGAAGAACAGCAATAGATGATGGTGTCATCTGCGTAATAATGGTGGGAGGCATTTGACAGATCACTGCAAAGATCGTTGATGTATAGGGAGAAAAGAATGGGACCCAAGACAGAACCCTGTGGCACCCCTTGAAGATGAACCTTAGACAAGCACAATCAACATTTGACTTAACAATACTGTAACCAAATCTCATCGGCAGAGCAAGGTGTTACAATAGTTCAAACTGGTGTGCTTGGATTAGTTGGAAAAATATAACTTTTAATTGTTTAACTCCAACTGAGTAGTGTGCACTTTGAGACCTTCAGTACCTGCAGTGTTCACTCTGTACAGACTGAAGGTGGCAAAAGGGCCTTTTCTTACTCCGCTCCTGTAGCCTGGAACACCTTGCAACAAGATCTAAAGCCGTCCACTTTGATTTCTTTAAAGGGTTTTAAACATTTGATAAGGCCATTAGAAAAATTGAAGCAAAATTGTTGTTTTTCATATTTAACCTTGTTTTATATGGTACTTTGATGACTATACCACTTTTTTGGTTCATTTTTTTGTTTGTACTCTGTCTGTCTGCATCTCTTGAACAAGAACAGATTTATCACAGTGAGCCTCTGTGTACTGTATCCGGTTTTATTGTGAAAGGGTCAGGGGGTTGTTTCCGGGTTCACGAAGACGTTCTCTAAGTTGCTCTACAAAGTGTCGCATTGAATCCTTGTGTAAAAACACGACAGCCTCCACTCAGAAACGTGAACAGAGAGGTGGAGACATTATTAAATCAGCTGTTTATTATATATCGCTAAAGACACGGTCAGTCTCAGCTGTGGAAGAAGACGGCTAACGCGTTAGCCATCTTGTTAGCCGCTAAGGACCGTATCTTTAGCGATAATGATAAAATGCTGATTTAATAATGTCTCCACCTCTCTCTGCGGTGCGCGCATGACTAAATGAGCTCCCGTGGTTTGTTTTAAGGAAGCAGCAGCTGGAAAAACACTTGGTTCTGCCGTTCATGCTCCACTCCGCTGTTTAAATGGTGAAAAAGATTCGTAGTTCCGACCTTTCGTCGGGATTATTTTCAGCATAGTCTACAAAAATATTTTTTATGCCCTCATCTAGGGCTGGACGATATGGCCAAAATTTTTATCACGATATAGTTCTTAATTTCGGTCGATATCGATATAATTCGATATCGATATAAACTATATAAAAGCCTAAAAAAAACTATAAACTATACAAATAAATTGATGTTCACCTTGTATTTGTATTTAGCCTCCAAAAAGATGGAAATCACCATCAAATAAACATAAAATTCTCAACCCAATACAGGTAGTCCCCGATTTACGAGCGCTCTGATCTGCGAGGTTCCAGACTTACGAGCTGCGAATTTTTGGAAAAAACGAAAAAAATACTGAGTTTTCATGTGTTTTTTCACCACAGTTAGTTAGTTAAGCATATGAACACACGTTTCCGATCATTTTTATGCACTCATAAGCAGTTTTTGGATGAAAATAGAGTGTTTTTAGTCGCGCTAGCGAAAACCGTTCCAATTTACGAGCGAAATTCCGGATTTACGAGAGAAATGGCGGCCGTTCCGAAATACGAGATTTCCGGTTTACGAGCGCCTCGTTGTAACGGATCTCGCTCGTAAATCGGGGACTACCTGTAATTCTGTCGGGTCATGGACAGTTTTTTTATAGAAACGTTTCACCCTCCATCCTCCATCCAGTTTCCAGATGACCCAACTGAGAATTATTGGATTTGGTACCTGGATTATTGAGCATGAACTTTCTTGGCATAAAATTCTCAACTGTGTCAATATTAATAGTTTTAACTTTAAACAAGAACTTTAAAATTTACAGCATTGAAATTCATAGTTAATTAAATAAAACTTTTGGGTGTCGTTATTGATGAGAAGCTGACATGGAAATCTCATGGAAATTACTTAAGAATAAAAATAACAAAATCAATTACATTATTGTATAAAGTAAAATAGTTTTTGAATGACAAAGTTTTGAATATATTGTATAATGTAATGATTGTTCCATATTTAATCTGTTGTATTGAAGTTTGGGGAAAAGCATGCAAAACTTTTACAAATCCTATTTTTATTTTACTAAAAAGAGCTGTAAGAATTATTATTAGGAAGTGCTATGGTCACCCAACAAATATATTATTTCATCAATTGAAATTATTAAAATGTTATGATTTGGTTGAACATAGTATTTTACAAGTCATGTATAAAACTAAAAAAAATATTACCCCCAAATATTCAATTACATTTTGTTTAAAAAGTTATTAAACCCTGAAGGGAATGTAAATGTTTGTAAAATCTTCATTTAGAACTAGTGTGAAGGAGCTGAGTTGTAAATCAGGAAACAGGATTGTGTTGACTTGATATCATCATAAACATTTATAAAACTATTTATATGTTTTAAAAGATGATTAAATCAAAGTTGTTGGGAAGGTGTGGTGCAGGTGAAGTGAAGGTTGTTTGTAGTTATTTTGTATTTTTTAAACAAGGGGCAGATATTATAACACTATTTTCGTCTTTCTGCACCTTTTCATTCAGTGTTTTTCTTTCTTTTTATTCTGATGAATCTGTTTTATTTTCAATAAAAAAAAATGTCGCGCTGGGGCTGTTTGTTTACGTCGTAGTTTCAGGGAAACGTTGGCTCAAACTTTATTCTTCATCTTCTGACTCTCATCATATTCTATCGAGTGGAAACTCTTCAGATTAAACAAGTAGATGTTTCCACAGCTAGTTAGAACGACTCCGTCACGTTTTGAAAAATAAAGAAACCGAGTAAGACTCGCTGCAGAAGAAACCTGCAGTTTAACAAAACCGAACTACGTCCACACCGACGAATTAGTCTTTCCTCTCATCAGTGATGTCGTCTGCTTTCTCTTCGCTTGTGAAACTTTGTTCAGTCACATTCTGACGGTCATGAGCACTCGTTTGACTCGTTTTGAAGCGAAAACTTAACGCGCTTTGGAGACTAGCTTAGCTTTTAGCCTGCTACCGCTAACGTCTGCTGCTGGAGTGAGCGCTGCGTAACAACGACGTCACCACGCACGTTTTGTGTCACAGCCTTTTCTGTCCGGGCGCGTTGTTGAAGCAGCCGCTTCAACCCGAACAGAAAGAGAAAAACGTCAGTGAAAAGTTGTAAAATCCTATCGAAATATCGAAAATATGAAAGCTACATGGCGAGTGATGAATGATGTTTTGAAGAACCATAGGTCAAAGATGGGTATTTCACAACATTTTGTAAAGGATAATGATGAAATTCATGACGACATTGAAATTGCAAACGGATGTAATCAATACTTTGTGAATGTTGGATCAGTCCTTGCAGATACAATACCTAAGGTAAATGATACAGTGAACCACTCAATTATTAACTGTATAAATAGTATTTTTCTTAAGAAAATCGACAAAGAAGAATTAATGAATGTGGTTAAAACTTTTTCAGACAAGAGATCCAAAGGCTGGGTTGATATGGACATGAAGCTTGTGAAGAATATCATGAGTCATATCGTTAAGCCATTTACATATATATGTAACTTATCATTTTCGACAGGAACATTTCCAGAAAATATGAAAACTGCTAAAATAGTATCTCTCTTTAAAGATGGTGATAAAGGTATATTCAACAACTATAGAACAATATCCCTATTGCCACAGTTTTCGAAGATTTTAGAAAAATTATTTGTGCTAAGATTAGATGAATTCATTGAAAAACAAAATATCTTGAGTGAGAGTCAATATGGATTTAGAAAACAAAACTCTATGTCAATGGCTATCATGGAATTTATGGAACACATAACTACGGCTATTGACCAAAAGCAAAATTGTTTAAGTGTTTTTGTTGATTTAAAGAAAGCTTTCGATACTATCGATCATGATATTCTCATTGACAAATTGAGTAAATACGGTATCAGAGGACTAGCATTGCAGTGGGTATCCAGTTATTTGAAAAATAGAAAACAATTTGTGCAGATAAATTATGTAAGATCCGACCTCTGCAATATTACCTGTGGAGTCCCTCAAGGTTCTGTACTTGGCCCAAAACTGTTTATTCTATATGTAAATGACTTGGTAAAAGTGTCAGGACTCCTTAAGTGTATATTGTTTGCTGATGATACCACATTCTTTTGTTTTGGTAAAGATATTGAACAGTTATTTGAGTTGATGACGACAGAATTTGTTAAAATTCAAAATTGGTTTAAACTAAATAAATTATCATGGAATTTAGATAAAACCCAGTATATGATATTCAGTAAAAAAAAAAAAAAAAAAAACTGTTAATGTTCCATTTATGATTGATGCCTTCTTTTCAGTTCCAATACATGAAGACACCCTAAACGCCATGTACAGAAATTATGGATCACCCCATATTTCTCTTTGTAAGGGTAAAAATAAACAATGGAAAGATCTAGGAAAAATGGTCACTTTGGGAGAGTACACAAAAGATTGGGTCGCTACTTCTGTGAACACATGGTATAGCCAGGACACAGAACTAAGCAAAAAGGCTTTGTTCTGGACAGCTACAGTACAACCAGGAGTACATTTAGATCAACAGAGCTGACAAATCTTTCTTTCTCAAGAAGAAGAAAACCTGTTAAAAAACATTCCACCACAGCTGTGGTCAACAGGACCATCAGATGTTGGTTTTGTAAAAAAGATTTTACCTGTAAAGATTAGATCTAGAACAGAATACAGACCAAGAGTTGGTTTTGTAAAAAAATTTTACCTGTACAAAAGGTATTGAGCCAGTGATAAAAGATTTACTAAAAGCAGGAGTGCTTGTGGAATGCTATGACTCACCTTGTAACACGCCTATTTTTCCAGTAAAAAAAGGCCCCACCCTCTTCCGGCTGGAGGATGGTGCAAGATTTGCAAGCAGTAAACAATGGAAGAAATGCAGCAACAAGCACCTCTAAATGAACAAAAAATGTGGCTCTCAAAAGGAGCCAAACAAACAGATGGTCTTTTCACTTGTCCTGAAAACAAACCAATCCTACCAAAAAATCTCTATAAATGCGCAGCAATATTGAGCCATGGAAGACTCATGTCTCAACAGGAGGGATAGGCTTAGTGGGAAAACTATACACAACTTATGGATTCAACTCTTATTCAAAAATTTTTTTTGTAAAGCATGTTTAATCTGTATGAAACACAATTCTCAGGGGAACCTGAGACCCAAAAGAGGTCTTGATTAAAAGCATTAAAAAGAAACACTGGCATTCACCCAAGTGGGAGGGACCTTTCCAGGTACTCTTGACCACAAACACGTCACTAAAAATAGCTGAACGAAGCACGTGGGTCCACTTAAGCCATTGCAAACTTATGATTCAAAACAAGGATGAATAAACTGATTGCTGAGAGCAAAAATGACTAAAATAGACTTTTTCATTAGCTTCTTTTGCCTAAACTTTGCCTAAACTGTACTTTTGTGTTTTGTGATCCTCATAATTTGGTATGCAGTTTAAATAAAATAGGAAATTAGAACTGAATTTAGGGATTCTTCGTTCAGCTCACAGAGGGAGCCCGTTGTTCAAAGGGGGCTGTATTTATAGTATACAGTCATCTCAAATCGGTGAAGATTGTCCACAACTCTGTGAGCTACTAGGAAGAAAACCTAGTTCAGCATTATGAGGACCACAGACCAAAATAAAGGTTTAACAGCCGTAGCATTTCTAATCTTATTGGTAACCTGGATAACCCTAACTAAACCGTGGGAAAGAGAGTGGACTCAAGAAACAAATAAAATAGTACAAAAAAGAAGCGTGCCCAGCCGTGTCAGTACACCATACCCCAATCCTTGCATGAAGAACCCAGACGAAACTTCTACAGAGGGAAGAACCATTTGTGTGTTATCATACTCCCACGTTCATTGAATCTGTGTGGTTAAATTTAAACAGCATAACGGTGGGAGGATACAATGGAAACAAAAATAATTGGTTGTTGTTAGCTGAACAAGCAGCCAACATGTCAAAACAAGATTGTGTAGTGTGTATGGGCCCTAGGCCCATACTTAAGATAATACCAGCTACTCTTAGCTCTGACTGCCTAATAAACGTGATGAACCAAGCAGTACCTGATACAAACTGCATCTATTGGGACTCAGTGTACCCTCTTTCTCCTCCAGACAAACAGAAACCGCTGTTCTCTAAAGTCGTCGCAGCAGCTAATTTTACCTGCATCAACAGAACAGGAAAAGGAGCGCAGATAGGAAATAATATAAATTAGCGAATCAAGTGGCAGACTGTAAATAAAAACGTAGACAAAATCAACTACATCCACTACAACGTTCAGAGATTGAGCAACTACACTGTGGCTGGATTTGAGGCGGCACATGAGCAGCTGTCAGCTACCTCTTTAATGGCTTTCCAGAACCGCATTGCGGTGGACATGATTTTGGCAGAGAAAAGGCGGAGTTTGTGCCATCTTTGGTCAACAATGTTGCACTTTTGTGCCCAACAACACGGCAACAGATGGCAGCTTGACCAAAGTGTTGGATGGACTGCGTGCACTTAGTGTCAAAATGAAAGACCATTCTGGGGTTGACACCTCCATGTGGGATCCCTTTGGGGAGTATTTTGGCAGATGGAGTGGCCTCATATCCTCCATCCTTGTCTCCATAGCAGTGCTTGCAGCAATCCTGATTTTGTGTGGATGTTGTTGTATTCCATTTTATTAAAGCGATGTTCACTCGCCTTATTAACACAGCTATTGCTCCCCTGGAAAAGCAGCTGTACACGCTGCTTCCTGTTAATGAAAATACTGATGATTTAACTGATTATGAGATCCACTTTCCTGAACCTAATTCTGCCCTGGACTCAGATGATGATAATGTCCAGGCAACTAAGGGCTAAACCTCTGAGTGTAAACATTTCTTGTAGATGACCTCATAGCAGAAAATCTATTGAAGATGCTATTGAGCGACTGGAGAACCTGTAAATGTGATAATCAGGAGGGAAATGTTGGAATAATTGTAAATACATATTATCACATTTATATGCTTTAATATACTTTGTGTTTAAACTTATTCCTAATGTATGTGTTCTCTTAACTAATACCTGTGATGAGTTGTGTGCAGGAAACCTGTTCGACCGGTAACACACCCTGGGCAAAACTGGCTGTTGGAACTGTGCAGTTGTTTTCCAGTCTATCTTGGAAGAATGTTCTACATGCAGACGTGGACTTATGTGTGAATCAGTCTCAACTGGTTTTCCCCTCTCCCTTAGCGGTTGAGACATTGTGTAACTAGGGCATTCCTAACTCAATAAAAGGCAAGGAAAAACAGAAAGAGGCAGAGCGGGTTGGCTCTCCTTGCAAGAAAGATACTCAAATCACTTGTGTCTTGTTCTCTGTTTTACAGTGTGGTGTTTTAATAATGTTTGGGGTTTAAACCTGACAGTGGGATATTAAATTTCAAACATTTAGACAAGTCTTCACATACCTGTACCCAGAACCTCTGAACGGGTGGACAGAACCAGAGTGCGTGAATATAATCATCAGGTATATTGCCTTTGCACTGTGAGCAGTTGTTAGATGGTGTAAAACCCATCTTAAACATTCACTGACCTGTATAATGTACTCTATAGAGAACCTTATATTGTATTAATTGTAAATTGGAGATTCTAGTCAATTTAAAAGTATTTAAACATACTTGACCAAATTTTTTGTTCAAAAATGATTGATAAATCTGACTCCCATTTTTCAACAGGTAGTGTTATCGAGTCATCGATTCTAGACAGGTTTTTGTATATTTTAGATAATAATTTGGGGGGTTGAAGATTAATGAACTCTAACACACATGTTGGTATTTCCAGCAATGTTTTATTAAGCTTAAATTTCTTTTTTACAATAGACTTAATTTGTTGGTATTGTAGGAAATATTTATTATCAATGTCATATTGTATTATTAATTTATTGAATGGAATAAAGTCTATACCCTCAAATATGTGTTCCAGACATTCAATTCCTTTCAATCTCCAACCTGGGAAATTTAACATATTATTTTCTTGCTGTATGTCAGGGTTATTCCAGAGAGGTGTATGTCTACATGGGAACAGTGAAGACTTTGTCATTTTCAGATACTCCCACCATGCTGTCAGAGATGAGCTAATATTGATACTTTTGAAGCAGAGATGTTTTTTTAAATCTGTACTAATAAATGGTAGATCCGAAATCCTAATATTATTACATAAAGTTTGTTCTATATCTATCCAAGTTTCATCTAGTGCATTCGGTTTTAACCACTTTAATATATATTGTAACCTGTTGGCTAAATAGTAGTAATGAAAGTTTGGAAGTTCTAATCCTCCGGTATCTTTAGATTTCTGTAATGTTTTTAAACTAATACGTGGAGTTTTATTTTTCCAAAGGAATTTAGATATAGAAGAGTCCAGGGACTTAAACCATTCAGTTGAAGGTTTATTTGGAATCATTGAGAATAAATAATTTATTCTCGGCAGCACCATCATTTTTACTGAGGCAACTCTTCCCATAAGTGATATGGGTAGAGATCTCCATCTAGTAAGATCGTCTTCAATTTTCTTTAATAGTGGGATATGATTCAATTTTATTAAATCTTCCAATTTAGGAGAGATATTAACACCTAAATATTTAATGTTACCTGATTGTAGTCTTTCATTAAGAGAATTATTAAACACGCAATTTATTGGAAGAACTGTAGATTTTGTCCAATTTATAGAATAATCAGAAACTTTTGAGAATGAGTTTATTAATTTGATAACATTAGATATTGAGTTTCCTGAGTTCTCAAGAAAAAGCAAAACATCGTCAGCATAAAGACTAATTTTATGTTCTATGTTTCTACCCTTTATGCCTTTAATATCAGCACTTTGCCTTATTGCTGCTGCTAAAGGTTCAATAAAAATAGCAAATAATGCTGGTGAAAGTGGGCAACCTTGCCTGGTTCCCCTCTGTAAACAGAAGCTAGAAGATATTTGATTATTTGTCCTGACGCACGCTGTTGGTGAACTATATAATATTTTTAACCAGTTAATAAAGTAATTCCCAAATCCAAATTTATTTAAGGTAGCAAATAAGAAATTCCAATTTACTCTATCGAATGCTTTTTCAGCATCTAAAGAAAAAATAGCTGTTTCAATATTTTTAGAATACGAATACTCTATTACATTATATAATCTGCGTGTATTTGTGTTTGAGAGTCTTCCTTTTATGAATCCGGTTTGGTCTGGATGTATAATAACAGGAGTTATCTTCTCTAGTCTTTTAGATAAGACTTTACAAATTATTTTAACATCAACATTAATAAGAGAGATTGGACGATAACTGGTAGGTAATACTGGGTCTTTGCCTGGTTTTAATAGGAGACTAATGTTAGCTGAATTCATATGTGTTGGTAACCTGCCATTTTCCTCTGATTCAAGTAGCATTCTGTAAAATATTGGTTCCAGTATGTCCCAGAATTTTTTATAGAATTCTACTGGATTTCCATCAGGACCTGGAGATTTCTTATTAGGCATGCTTTTAATTGTTTCATGGAGCTTGTCTAATGTTAATGGTGAGCCTAGTTTTGATGATTGACTAATATTTAGTTTTGGAAGTGTTATTCTCTCTAAGAATTTATTAATATCCTCATTAGATGGATTTATTTGTGGAGTGTATAGAGTTTTATAGAAATCTTTAAAAACACTATTTACTTTTCCCTCATCATGAATTATATTTCCATTTTTATCTTTAATACCATATATAGATGTTTTTTCTTTGTTTAATTTGAGTTGATTAGCTAAAAAGTTTCCTGATTTATTACCGTATTCAAAATTGTCTAATCTAAGTCTTTGTATCAAGAATTTATTTTTCTTGTCAATAAATTCATTTAGTTCTAATTTTAACTTGCGTAGCTTTTGCAGTGTTTCTTCTCCTTGTAAACCTTCTAATAATTTGATTGATTTCTCTAATTCCTCAATACGTTTATTTTCTTTTTTCTTTTTATTTGATGAATAGGATATTATTTTGCCTCTCAAAACTGTTTTCCCAGCCTCCCAAAGTGTACATGCTGATGTTCCTGGCAAGTCATTAAACTCTAAATATGATGCCCATTCTTTTTTAAAATATTGCAAAAATTATTCTTCTTGAAGCAGTGATGTATTTAATCGCCAATTTATATTTTTTGTTGTATCTTTTTTATTGTCTAAATGTACAGTAACTGGTGCATGATCACTGACAGCAAGAGGATGTATCTTAGTGTCTGAAATGTTGGTCAGCAATGAATTGCTTATTATGAAATAATCGCCAGTGGGTGGGGGCCGACAGCTCGAACAGGGGGCCCGAGCCCAGAATCCCTCTGAAATTGACTCCGCCCCGACCAAACGACCGTGGTTGTGGTGGTCGGCCGCACATGTGTTGGAGACTTTTGTTATGTCCCCGTCTCAGTGGAAGGGTTCCCATGCACGGCCCTGATTGACACTGGTTCCACGGTAACACTAGTGAGGCCTGAGATGGTACCGGACTGGACTCTGATCCAACCCACCACAGTGCAGCTGCGCACAGTCACAGGGGACATGGCACCTATGAAGGGGAGGGGGACAATGACTTTTAATGTAGGTGGCCGATCTATCACCCACCCTGTGTGGGTAGCAGAGGTGCAGGACATGTGCATATTGGGGCTGGACTTTTTAAGGGCTGCGGGGTGCCAGTTGGATTTGGGTGTGGGGACATGGAGCTTCAAGGAGGGCCCTCTCATTCCACTGTTGCCCACAGCTCCTGATCACGCCCTCACGGGTCCTGTGGCCTGCTACACAGAACCGCAGATTGCAGCTGTCGAGTACATCCCACCTCAGCCCAGCCAGATTGCTGCCACCATGGCCCCCGCACCTGCGAGTCCTATGCCCCAGTGTGGGTGCCTCAGGAGACTGAAGACACTGCGGTGACCTTGGTGCGGAAGATCTGGGCAGAGAACTGTAGGGGTTTAGACACTCAGCAGCAGGAACAACTGTTGCAGCTGCTCATGGACTTTAAGGACATTTTTGCCCTGAGTGAAGACCAGGTGGGGCGGACTCGTTTGGTGGAACATGACATCCTGACGGGAGATGCACACCCAATAAAATGTCGTCCCCGCCGGCTTCCCCTGGCCCGTCAGGAAGCATGTGACAGGGCAGTGTCGGACATGCTGCAGGCTGATGTTATCGAGCCTTCAAACAGCCCCTGGGCGTCTGCTGTTGTCATGGTGCCCAAAAAGAATGGAGAGTGGCGTTTGTGTGTTGATTACAGACCACTGAACGGGGTGACTGAGAAAGACTCATATCCACTGCCTAGGGTCGACGAGTCACTAGACCTGGTGTCCGGCTCCAACTGGTTCTCGTCTCTGGACCTTCGGAGCGGTTATTACCAGGTCCCCCTATCAACAAGTGCCAGACCTAAGACTGCTTTTTGTACGGGGCGGGGACTCTGGCAGTTTAAGGTGCTCCCGTTTGGACTGTGCAATGCACCTGCCACCTTTTCCAGGTTGATGGACCAGACGCTGGCTGACATTCCTCGCCAGGAGTGTCTGGTGTACCTGGATGATATACTGGTCCATGGCGCCTCTTTTGCAATGGCTCTGGACTCACTCTGTAGAGTGCTGGAGAGAATTAGAGCCGCGGGCCTGAGACTCCACCCAGATAAGTGTCACTTTATGCAACAAGAGGTGTCGTTTCTGGGTCACCGAGTCGGCAGAGAGGGGATCGGCACAATGGAGGACAAAGTAAAGATGGTGGCAGAGTGGCCAACGCCTACGACTCAGAGAGATCTTAAAAGCTTCCTGGGACTGGCTTCTTATTACAGGAGGTTTGTGCGGGGGTTCGCAAGTATAGCAGCCCCCCTTTTCCAACTACTCCAGAAGAACAGAGACTATGTGTGGACTGAACAGTGCCAGGGAGCATTTGACCGCCTGCGGCAAGCTCTGACTGAGTCCCCAGTCCTCGCTCCTGCAGACCCTTCCCTCTCCTTCATCCTCGACATGGATGCAAGTGGCGTGGGGGTTGGGGGGGTCCTGTCCCAGCTGGGGAAGGAAGGTGAGAGAGTGGTGGGGTATTTCAGCAGGGCCTTTAACAAAGCTGAGAGGCGCTACTGTGTGACAAGGCGGGAGCTGCTGGCGGTGGTGCTTTCTCTACGCCATTTTAAGTACTACCTGTGTGGCTTGTCATTCACGATCAGGACTGATCACTCGGCCCTCCAGTGGCTGATGTCTTTTAAAGAACCTGAGGGTCAGGTGGCCCGGTGGCTGGAGGAGCTGCAATCCTACAACTTCTCTGTCATTCATCGGGCCGGAGCCAAGCACGCCAATGCCGATGCCCTCTCCCGCCGGCCTTGCGCTGCAGAGGGGTGCAGTTACTGTGACCGGAGGGAGAGGTTGGAGGAGGAACAGCTGCATCGGAACCGTCGAGGATCAGGTCAGAGTGACTTGGCGATCTGCAGAGAGCTGCAGGTGGTTGGCACAGACAGCTGGAGGCACCATCAGGAACAGAACCCTGACATCCAGCCTGTGTTGCTGTGGGTGGAGAGGCAACTGAAGCCGCCGTGGGAGGAGGTTGCTGGACTCTCGCTGGCAACTAAAGGGTTGTGGTCCAAGTTTGAGGCTCTGCGACTGGAAGATGGAGTACTGCAGAGGTCATGGAAGGACCCCTCCACAAGTGAGGAGCGGTGGCAGATTGTAGTCCCAAAAGGCCTGAAAGACGTAGTCCTGCAGGGCGTGCATGGAGCGTCTGGGTCTGGACATTTTGGTGTCACAAAAACTCTCCGTCGCCTCCGACAGGGGTTTTATTGGGGCCAGTGTAGGAGGGATGTGGAGGATTTCTGCCGCTGCTGTGACCTCTGCACGGCACGGAAGGGGCCGACGGGTCAGTCTCACGCCCGCCTACAACAGTTTGTTGTAGGAGCCCCGATGGAACGAGTGGCCGTGGACATCATGGGCCCCCTACCACGCTCAGACAGGGGAAACTGTTATGTCCTGTCGGCTATAGACTATTTTACAAAATGGCCGGAGGCGTACGCCATCCCTGATCAGGAAGCAGAGACTGTGGCAGATGCTTTGGTTGGGGGCCTGATTAGCAGGTTTGGGGTGCCAGACAGTATTCATAGTGACCAGGGGAGAAATTTTGAGTCACGGGTGTTTTCTGTCATGTGCAACCGCCTTGGCATCCACAAAACAAGAACGACACCATTACATCCCCAGAGCGACGGCCTAGTGGAAAGGCTCCACCGCACCCTGGGACAGCAGCTGGCCATCCTCACAGCAGAGCATCAGCGGGACTGGGACGAGCACCTGCCACTGGTGCTAATGGCATGCCGCTCAGCTGTACAGGACTCCACGGCATGCACCCCATCGCTCCTCATGTTGGGGAGGGAGCTGCGCACACCAGCCGAACTGTCCTTCGGGCGCCCGCCGGATGCACCTGATGTTCCAGCGGGTCCCGAGTATGCCCGGAAACTTCAGGACAGGTTAGAGACGGCCCATGCGTTTGCCCGGAGGCAACAGGAGCAAGCAGGCATGCGCCAGAAACGGAACTATGATGTAAGGGCTAAGGGCCGACACTTCACTCCAGGGGAGCTGGTCTGGGTGTACAACCCTCGTAGGAAGAAGGGACGGTGCCCGAAGCTGGACAGTCAGTGGGTGGGTCCCTGCAGAGTGTTGGAGCGCCTGGGGGAGGTGGTCTACAGAGTTCAGATGCCCCAAAACAGGAGAAGAGTAGCTCTGCACAGGGACAGGTTGGCCCCCTATCAAGGCAGGTCTGCACCTCAGTCCCCAGAAGGCCAATGGTCAGGGTCTCTGGTGCGTCCGCCAACCTCCCCAGAAGCCTTATCACCGACATCGAATGATGCCCCGGCCCCAGAGCCTGTAGCGCCGCTGGGAGCTCGCCCGCAGCGGACGAGGAGGGCTCCAAGACGGTTTGATGACTTTGTTTGTCCCCTCGTGGGCGAGGGACTCTGTAGTGGGGGGTTAGTGTAACGACCCTGTGTTGGTTCTGCTTTGGGTCCAAGTGTTTCTGTGTATTTGTTGAGCTGTTGTGATTCTGTTGACCCCCGCCCTCTTCTGTTGGACTGGTCGTGGGGGTAGGGGAGGGGTAGGAGCAGGGAGGAGGGACCGGGAAAAGAGAGACGAAGAAGAAGAGTCCGTGGAGTGTGTTGTTGTTAGCAGGCAGCTAGCAGTGTGTTCGCTCGCGTGTGTACCGCGTTTTCTTTTGAGCCGTGAGCTGGAGCCTCGGTAATAGCAGCTCGTCCCTGTTTCTGAATAAACCCCGTTTGGCTGGACTCCATCTGCAGTGTTGGCGTCATTACAATATATATTAAACAAAAGCGGGGCTTTGTTTAAAAACGCTCTTAAGTTTGTGATACAGGTCATAAAACTGATAATTATTCATGAACAAGTTGACGTGTAGGGAGTGTTGATCACATCATCCAACACCTTAAACAGAAAAACGGGGCTTTGTTATATATAACGGAGCTGTCGGGAAAGACAAGAGGCGGTGGAATATGTTTCTATATAAACGAAGGTTGGTGCTCAGATGTCTCAGTGCTGAACAAACACTGCAGCTCCAACTTAGAGATACTGTTTATTAACTGTGTAGCAGCATAAATGGTACGCTGCCACTTTAAGGCTAATTACGGCTGCTGCATATAAGTAAGCCCTCACCTGTTGTGGAGCTATTTGCGTCAAACTCTACTGGCTCTCTTTGTCTGCATCGTGCTGGGTAAGCGTGGCCATTCCAATGTTTGTCTGCTTTAAAAGTAGGGATTAATGTTAACTGGTCTACAGTATTTGTTTAGCCTCCTCTGCTGCACTTCCAATATCTGGACCGATCTGTCAATTTGTTTGTTTACTGACAGGAAGGTAAGGGCTGGCGTGGCCATGTAACATTTGCCCCATGTAAACAAAGCCTTCATATAGATTTTTGTTACAGCTGTACCACATAGGCAGAATTGAGGATCTGTTTACTTGGCAGTGGGGTAACTTACCAGATCTCAGGTAAGCAGCTGCTGTAAATTACCTGTATATTTTTTGCCAGCAGTTGTATTAATAATTTGTTTTGTTTTTAGCGCTTGATGAGTCCCTGCCCAGTAACACACTTGGATTGAGGCTGCTGCTGTTTTGCCTAACTATAAAATGTTTTAAACTACCTATAAAATATTTTTAAAATATTTTTAAACTATCAAGTTGAATTTCACCTGTTGCTGGGAGTATTGATGGCACTACTAGGTGGATAAAGTGCAACATTGTAGTGCCATTGTACCATTTACACATGTCCTTTTTTTATTCGGTGGCACAACTGGTAGAGCTGCTGCCTCTCAGCGAGAAGGTTGCCGGTTCAAATCCCGGTCCGGGGCCTTTCTGGGTGGAGTTTGCATGTTCTCCCCGTGCATGCGTGGGTTTCCTCCGGGTACTCCGGTTTCCTCCCACAGACCAAAAAACATGCTTGTTAGGCTGATTGGTGACTCTAAATTGACCCTAGGTGTGAGTGTGAGAGTGGATGGTTGTTTGGTGTGAGTGAGACAGGTCCCTCTTGTAAATGAGTCCCCGTGACTCAACGAGGCTAGCCTGTATAAATAAAGGTTGAATGAATTTCTTTTTCTTTTAGAGACTGAGGTTTCTGTGGCGGCAGTGGTGACCCCTGGTGGTGGTGTCCGGTCTTGTGTGTTTAGTGAGAGCACCTTTTTATTTGTTAGCTGTGTTTTATTTTTTTATTTTGGTTCAGTTGAAGAGTCCAGGGTGATCCCTTTTCCTCTGCACTGAATGTTGTCCCATCCCTCACTACTTCCCCCATTGGTAAGCCTCAGTTTCATTTGAAATTTAGATTGTTTTTAATAAAGTTTTTGTTAAATGCATTAACTGTTTTTAACTATTTAAAATCAGGTCTTCAGTAATTAAAGTTATTGAAACTGAATAAACTTTGTAATTTTCTTGAATCTTGTCTCCTCATTTCCAGCAGAACTTACCTGTGTCCTTATTGCAACCTTTTAACATTTTATACTTGGGTTTGTTTTACAATAAGGAAAATCCTCAATAAGTGGTCACAACTGTAAACCCTTTTATTCACCGAGGGAGTTTTCCTCATTCATTCTGGTCCACCACACAACACAAAGATTTTAACACTGTACTCTGTGTCATCAAAACGGGTTATTCACTCAACTCACGGTCATGTGCTCATTCAATTTGCACTACTTATATTTGCACTAATGTTTACATTACTGCCTATAGTAATACTACTGTTTACATTCACTGTTTACATTTATTACTACTGTTTTCATTCAATACTACTGTTTACATTTATTACTACTGTTTACATTTACACTACTTTTTATATCTACACTACTGCTGATATATATATTTTTTACTAGCCTTATTGCATATGCCACTTTACCTCTATACCAATATCAACTACCTCATACATATACTGTGTACATAAACTTCATATGCTGCTTTGTCACTCTATTACAAATGTCAATGCCAGAACTTTCATTTTATTTTATAGATATACTTTTTACACTTTTATACTACTATGCAAAAAATTCAGGACAGTATTACACTTTTGTTATTTCATTTTATGCTTATGTTTATTAAATGTTTAGTCAAAGTCAACTTTATTGTCAGAACTACAATAAGTACAGCAGGACATACACAGGACTGAAATTGCGTTTCTCTCAGTCCCTCGGTGCAACAGTAACCATTTAAACACTAAAACATTTAATAAACATAAGCATAAAATAGTAAAAGTGTAACACTGTCCTGAGTTTTTGCATAGTAGTATAAAAGTATGAAAATTTACACCAACACTAAAACACTAAACATTTAATGAACATAAGCATAAAATGAAATAATAAAAGTGTAATACTGTCCTGAGTTTTTGCATAGTAGTATAAAAAGTATAAAAAGTATATCTATAAAATAAACTGAAGGTTCTAGCATTGACATTTGCAAAGAGTGGCAAAGCAGCATATGAGTTAATGTACACAGTATATGTATGAGGTAGTTGATGTTGGTATAGAGGCAAAGTGGCATATGCAGTAAGGCACATAAGGCACATTGGGCATTCTTAAAGGACAACACCCACCATGACACTAACAATTCACCATATAGACCCCTTTCACGGCTCGTCATCAAGCCTGGATATATACCGGAAGTAGCCATGTTGGCGACATAGCTGTTAGCATAGGCTGTTAGCCTCAAAGCTATTGTTGTGGTGCGTCGCGTCTGGTCACACAAAATCAAAAAATGGTGAATTATTGTCGTGTCCATGGCTGCCACAATCGGTCAGATTGAGAGAAAAAGCCTTCTGTTTTACAGATTACCACTCGTGATCACAAATCAAGGTGAAGTAATTCAGCAGTTATCAGAGGAACGTCGACGTCTGTGGCTGCCAGCCTAAACCAGAACTTGGATTGAAAAACACTGAGCAACATCCGAATTTGCTCTGCACACTTTGTGTCAGGTAATATATTTCTTACAGTAGATTATAGTGAATTAGGGCATTACATGAATCATAAATTTATTGAGCACGAGGACAGAGCTTCAAAACACCACCTCCCTTTTTCTGTTCAAGACAGCCCTGAAAACACATCTCTTTAGACTTATCATTAACTTTACTAAATGTATTTTATATTATATAATCCTTATGTATTTTATATTTCAATTTGTCACTGATAATGTTTGAACTGAATTGGTTTGTTAAGTGTCCTTGGGTGTCCTGAAAGGCGCTTTTAAATAAAATGATTATTATTATTATTATTACAATCCTTTAACTGTGCTGCATAAAATGTACATGGAACGTTACATTTTTTTGTTGAGTTATTTGTTTTTTACAAATAGCATAAACAACTCAAAAAGCTTTCAGTTGTTGAGTTGTTTAATAATAATAATAATGTCTATATTCCTGTCATCTGCGTATGTTCCCATACACAGACGAAATTCGTCTCTGCATTTAACCCAACCACCTACCAGTTGGTGCAGTGAGCAGCCCGAAAGCGCATGCTGATTATTCAAAATTCATAAGAGCACATGTCACTCATGACAAGAGCACTGTCATGAGTGTCATGTCACTGTCATGACAGCACGGTGTCGTGGGCAGCACGGTGGCACAACTGGTAGAGCTGCTGCCTCTCAGCGAGAAGGTTGCCGGTTCAAATCCCGGTCCGGGGCCTTTCTGGGTGGAGTTTGCATGTTCTCCCCGTGCATGCGTGGGTTTCCTCCGGGTACTCCGGTTTCCTCCCACAGACCAAAAAACATGCTTGTTAGGCTGATTGGTGACTCTAAATTGACCCTAGGTGTGAGTGTGAGAGTGGATGGTTGTTTGGTGTGAGTGAGACAGGTCCCTCTTGTAAATGAGTCCCCGTGACTCAACGAGGCTAGCCTGTATAAATAAAGGTTGAATGAATGACATGTCATGACATGACACTCGTGACAAGAGCACTGTCATGATAAACTAAAACTACACATCTAGCTCTCAAGTTGAAAAGCAAAAAATACGTACAAACACTAAATATGTAAGAAGCACATACAATAACCTAAATTAACTGTTCTTGTGTTGTTTGACAACTGACAATCCGGTGCTATGTTGTAAATCCTGTTTTGAAATTCATATGCATATGAACACACCAATTATTTACAACTTCATTTAAGTAATTTTTATTTTATTATGTTTTTTCTTTTCTTAGGCAGACGTGCTCCATTGTACAGCAAGGATGATCCAGACTGGGTGCCTTCACTGAAGACGTGTGCTGCAGAGAAGTAGCAGTTGGTGCTGATGGTGGATGACATCTGGCAGCTGAACGCTTCAACCGACGACAAAAAAGAACTAAAAAAAACATGGCAAATAGCACATGTTAGAATCCATGTTGAACGTGTCATAGGCTGTGTTAGACAAAAATACACAATCTTGAATGGCCCTCTTCTACCTATTGATTTTCAAACATGTAGAGATCCAGAAAAAGTTGCATTAATCGATATGACTGGCTTTGTGTGCTGGCTTTGTGTGCTGTGCCTTGGTTAATCACCTTTGGTGGGTTATGAGTAGCTGCATGAATTGTAAAAAGAACAAGTGGATAGAAGAGTGATAGCTGATGTGAACCTTTTTTATTTTTATTTTACATTCTTCCACCTTTACTTTGAAGTTGTTTTTGCAAATATGGGGCAGACATGATTTTTCATTCACTGCACTCTTTATTTGAGCATGATGCTGGTGAAGATTCTCAGTCGTCCAGGACATGATAAAATCAAAAATGGCGTTCAATACAGGATCAACTGGACTTTATTAGTAACAAATAAAGTCCAGTTGATCCTGTATTGAACGCCTTTTTTGATTTGAGCATGAAATACTATATCATTACTGTTTATGTATTGATTTGATGAATGTAATTTTG
The DNA here is from genome assembly GCA_038048925.1 of Garcialebias charrua. Lineage (NCBI taxonomy): Eukaryota > Metazoa > Chordata > Actinopteri > Cyprinodontiformes > Rivulidae > Garcialebias > Garcialebias charrua. Next base: position 50,811 of record JBBPBX010013754.1, read on the forward strand.
ATTATGCTTTTTCTGTAATGGATATCACACAGACGTGAGCAAACAAGACAACTTACATATTACAACATATGTTTCACATATAGTGGTGCTGATACTGTATAGCTCACGTCGATTTAGAAAACCTCTCTTTTAAACAGAATAAATGACATTATGTATCATTAACCATTTTGTTTGTGCACTTTTTGTATTGACTAGAAAATATTCTGCCAAACTCAAAGTAGTTGTAAGGTAAAAAAGGTCTATACAGTATGAAGACAACCATTCATACTACTGTATTATCTTAAAAGATAATGTCTGCAGAATGCACCTCAAAGTTCTTACTGTAATTAGATTCATAGAGTAGCTGTTATTTATATAATTTGTGTTGAAACACTGTACAAGAGTTGAACATTTTGAATAACACTTGTCAGCCATCATTGTACTTCACATGTTTATTTAAAAAATATGTTTTGAGGTAGTTCAGCACAGAGCTTCTATAAAATGAACTGAAACACACATTTAGTCTGGATTAATAAGGAAAATCAAGGCATTGCTCTCTGGAACCGCTCAGATCTGGTTGATCCAGGGATCAAATGTAGCTTAAAAAACAGGGATCTAAGATCATTTTGACAAAATTTGCTTCAATCCTCAGACTGATGTGATGAGTCACATACATTTACAATAAGAATACATAGCTAGTGTGTGTTTAAAAACACACCCAAAATATATTTATATGTACACAGACAAATTAAAAATTAAATATAAATCACCAAATAATTCACAATGTCTGCGTAGGTCACAGCTGGTAAGGTCCTCTTATCTTCTGACATGTTGGACAGCCGGTATGGGTCTTAGCTGCCAATTATCTGCATTTTATCCAAATGACGTTCCTTTGCTGCAGGCTGAAGCTGGTCCACATAGTCTCCTGCAGCTTCTGTCTTCTTCACAGAGGTTTGTTTTACAGACAACAAGGTCAAATCAGAAATAAAACCGGAGCTCCGACTTCAACTACTGTGTGTTTACAGCGCGAGTGTCTCCAACATGGCGGTGCTTCCGGTATTGCGCAATCCGTGAAAGGGGTCTATAGTACAATTACTGTAATTTATTATTA